>JAJHJA010001161.1:0-128183 GCA_021202915.1 Heliconius himera | reverse complement strand
TAAAACTAACTAACATAGAAAATTGCGGCTTCTTCTTCCACATTTTTTTCTTCAAATTAAAAAAATCTGAAGGTTTCCTTTTTTCTAATTAAACTCCTTTTTTACGAATGATACAATAGGTTAAGTTTTGTAGGTACATGTTCTTTCTTTATTTTATTGTAGATAGATTGTACGTACAAAAGAAAGACAAATAAAGGAGAGTGAAAAGAGAAGAAAAGATGAAAGAAGGCAAATAAAGTCTTGGCCAATAAATGTACCCAACGTGGAGCTGCTGAGATTTACAAATTACACACAAGCTTTTATAAACTAATTAATTATAAGAAGATTCACATTTCCAAGGGTGTCATTAAAATACATGATGGTGGACAGCCGTGCATTAGATGAGAACACTGAGAAGATTTTACCACAGTGTTTACTGTTATTAAGGAGTCGTGGCTTCGAAATTGCACCTAAAGTGGTTTGTTAATATGCGTTTGAATGCGCAGAACGTCAAAATAGACAAAAAATCAAAAGAGAAGTTGGAATGGCTTGTCAAGATTGGTTCCTTATGATTTTATTCAGTGCCATAGATGTGAAGAACGGTGCCACGCAAAAGTGCCGATATGGGACGTAGAAAAGGCCCGTATATGTGTGATTTGTGTGTTAGTCATTAATATTGTAGTTCATTTTGAATTATTTTAACTTTTTTGATGATTGCAAAGTTTGTAATACTACAATGTTCTCCCCATTGCGTGAGGTATTTTTGTTTTGTGTTCTGCTAATATTTGGAGAATTTATGAATGATTTGAGTTTGAATTTTTTTTTACGTAGCTAGATTGTTAATGCTATTATAGCCAATAAAAGTTTCATTAGTTATTGAGGCCAGTCGTAGCGCATGGGCACAAAGTGTGACTGTAAAACCGATTAGTTGTGGGTTCGATCCCCACTCGAGGAGATGAAATATTTACTTACATTTATATTTCCATTTGGAAGGGGATGTCACCAATTACAATCCATTTCTTATATCAGGTGATGAATGCTCTGGTGTTTTGGCAAAGCTCGGCGTTGAGTTCTGCCACTCAACACGCAATGACTCCAAAATTCGACAGAAAGTGGGGAACGGAGTGTCTTAACACTAGATTCCCTCTGCCTACCCTGCTGTGTGCGGGATACAGCGTGAAGCTGATTTATTTTGCGCTATTCCAAGCGAGGTATCAAATGAAAGGGCGAGGTATCAAATCTCAAAGCTTGAATTTCAGAAAAGCTCGAGACCTCCATTTTTTTGGCGAGCTCATTTCGCGCTTGACCGGATTTTTAGTTTTTTTTATTTGATTTTATACAAAAAAAAAACTAGAATCAAATCGCCAAATTTCATAATTGTGAGTCTACGGAAAATACTAATAAACTTAACTTAACTTGATACAATAAAAGTATTTAATGGTTTTTTTATATACTAAAACACAAACAAACAAAAGATTTAATTTTTGGCTTTCTTATTTTTCCAGGTTAATCCCCGGAACTGCTGAACTGATTTTTATGGAATTTACATCGAAAAATAGAGAAGGTAGAGAAGAGACATACAGGCCACTTATTATCCGGGACAACCCACGGAATTAGGATTTTCGCGGGAATAACCACGCTTATATATAGTTGAAATAGACATTTTATAATAAAATATCTAGTTCAAGTAGATGAAGCCGCGCGCGTGCCGCTGGTGATCAATATGGCAGTTTGATTTCTTTCATTCTATCTGTCATTAACCCCTTAATAAAAGTCGTGGGATGTTATAAGTTAGACGTGTCTGAGTACGTGTGTATGTGTTTATCTGTATCTGTATATGTGTGTGTGGTTCATGGTAGCTCCCAAACGAATTAATTGATTTGAAGTTTTTCTTTATTTCAAAGGTGATTCAAGAAAATATATTCAGCTCTTTGAAGATATTAGTATTTTTTGATTGATTTGTCGTCCCGACACACCCGAAATGAAAATATAAAATATTTCACATGTGGGAAATGGAAATCGAACTCACAACCTGTCACGCTTACATTCGCACGCATGTGCCCTTGCGTCAAGGCCACATTATTAATAAATAATAGAGTGCTTTCATATATTTCCCCTTAGGATTGAAGTATTTCGTGAAATTGCTCTACAAACATTTTACATGACACGCGGCGTACGTGTTTGGAACTTGAAGAATGTTCATCATACTTGATATAAAAACACAGCTACATTGAAAATTCATTCTCTGTTAGTTACGATTTATAAAACGAGACATATTCTTATATAAGCTATTTACTTTATTAGCATCACTCTGTATCCCGTATACATCAGAGTAGGCAGAGGGAACCTAGTGTTAAGACACTCCGTTTCCCAATTTTTGCCCAATTCTGGCGACGTTGCGTGCTGGGTGGCACAACTCAAAGTCGCGCATTACTTCGACACCGGAGCGAAAAAATAAAAATATTAAATACTTAATTTCCTCGAGTGGGAACCGAACCCACAATTTGTCACGTTTTCAGCCATACTTTGTGCCCCTGCACCACGACTGGCCTCGCTATTTACTTAAATAAGCTTATGAAATACTAGTAGTTATGTTACGTAGTTAAATGTAAATAACTTAGAGTTGTGTATGACACATCACACATACTCCCACCACCCACTCGTGGAATCTTTTCCTGATGGTACATTGGGTTACATGGAAATGGATAACGCGATCTAATATTATTATATCAATACTAGCTCTGCTCTAGACCTTCTCGCGGCTTCGACCGCTTGAATTACATAATTATTAATTATTAATACACTAATCCTTATTACTTTCTAATAATAATAATATCTATTAATATAAAAATAATAACCCATACTAATACGAAATGAGATTTCATCCAATTCGATAAAAAAATTATATCAATTTCTATGAACAACATTTTAAAAGGTATAACTTTTTTATTATATAAATAAAGTAATAACTATTAGTGATAAAACAACGACTAGCGTTAAGGAAAGCTTACCAAAATACATAGTGGTGAAATGTTAAAAATCGATTAAGCCGTTTCTGAAATTAACGTGACATACGCACTGACAAACAAATTGAAAATTTTTAAGAACAATGATTCTTAAAAAAACCAAAAAAAAATTTTTGGTTCTATTTAGTTAGTAAGTGCCATCAAAAATATTTTTTCTAATATATAATATCTGCCATGTACACATACCGATCCATTACGATTTTTTAAAAGTATCGATTAAGTAAGCATACTTTTCTCGATAATTTTTTTTAAAAATGAATTATTCAACATAAAGATGTTGTTTTTTTCATTTCAAACCAATACTTCCTGAGATTAGTGAGTTAATCTAAATAACATTTTCAGTTTTATAATTGAAAAAAAAATGATAATCGGCATTTTATTTCTATAGAAGTATGAATCATACTATAAACTTCATACACACATACACATAAGTAATTTAATTACGTTTATTGAAAAAAAAAACAATTTAAAAGCACTAGCCGGTTGACGAGGGTGTCCAAGGAAGGTTATTCAGTAATTAGCTAACTGATCTGTTAGATTAGCCAAGAATATTAAACTAGTATGTACTGACTACTGATGTGTATATAGCAGTCGAGTTGTGGCAAACACGAGGTCATTCAAAGCATGTGATGTAGATAAGACAAATTAAAACATCTGGAAAATTAGATTTAGATACTATGTTTAAAGAAGGGGAAATATTTAAAACGAATTACAATTTTTTTTTAGCTTCACGCTGTATCACGCATATAGCAAGGTAGGCGGAGGGAACCTAGCGGTAAAACACTCCGTTACCTAGTATGCGCCGATTTTTTCGAGGCATTGCGTGTTAAATGGCAGAACTCAAAATTATGCCTTAATACAGTCAATATCCGAATTTACTTGTAGCATACTTTCATTTAAGAATAAACTTTAACTTTTAATTTTAGAAAATGTTTCATAGATTTAATAATGTGTCTATAACTACTAAAAGATCGTAATACTTATTTATTTGGTGTGAAGCAAATTTACGAACCCAATCATAGTCATCTTCTTAACTCTAAAAATGTATTTAAATCACAAACTGATTCATACAAGCTAAGACTTTATATTTCACATTTTTACATTTAGATTCACTTTTGGAGTACTTTGCATTTTGAAGACACCTACCTAATAAATATAAATGAAGATCTCCTAGATTTAAATCATATCACGAATTCATTTCATTTTGATTCATGTTTTTTTATAAAAAATATCCCAGAATACATTTTTTTTTAACTTTTTATTATTTAATTAATTTAAATTGACTGAACAACTGAAAAAGATAATAAATTCAATTTTGTCTTAGGCCAAAAATATGAAATGTGATAAAGTTTGTATAGATATGTGTAATGGACGTAAGATGTCTGACAATTCAGTGGCCGACAGGCAATAGTTGCCAATAGAAAAAGATTGAATGAAATATGAGTTTATAATGATGATGATGTCGTATCGGACTAGGTTCCCCAGGGCGGACTTGAGAACCTAATTAACATTAGGTTAGACACTCCTTTCCCATTAAGCACTTCCATCACCCTTCCTTTAAAGCGAATTCTGGAGACATTGTGTGTTAAGTAACGAAACTCAACACTGCGCTTTGCCTTGTTACCACATCGAAGAAATAAAACTATTAAATAGTTCATTCTTTCGAGTGGAAATCAAAAACACGACCCATCGCGATTACACCACGACTGGCCTCATCAGATGTGATGTGATGATGATTATAAAATTACTCATTTAGTATGACTCCACGTTGATCTGTGAACTTTAATCTCAACCATAGGTATCTCCATTACTCTAAAAATATGTTTAAAACAACAACTGATTAAATGACATTATGTATCAAGCTAGTAGGAGCCCGAAACTGAACTCTAATATTTAGGGAAAGAAATACTCAGCATTATATGGAATCACCTTCCATCGTGTTGTAGAGCGGGCGTAAACTTAAATAATAGTAGTTTTAAGGATTGTTTCTGGAAATATGCAATACCGCTGGAATCAAAAGTCTGAACTTGTCTAATATCTCCTGAACAATATTTGTTTGTTTCCTTCTAAAGGTTATTATTGGTGGCCATTTTGCACTATTTTTATTCGATTATGGCATAGGGCATAATATTTTTTTTTTCATTTGTAATGTTAAAAAATTGTTTAGGAATCTTTTTAAAGATATTAACAAAATGTAAAAAAAGTATACTGTTGGTGCATGTAATTTTTATTATTTAACTTGTATTTTTTTCTATACATTGTGTACATTCTGTTGGTGGACCTTATAAATAAATAAGTATTATTATTGGGTAGAAATAAGTACTGAAGGAATAAAATATTTATTTAAATTTATATATTATCATTTCTTTACTCTGGTGACGAGGTAAAAGCGCGACGTTGAGCTCCGCCCATCAACACGCTATCCCTTCAGAATTCGGCGGAAAGTGGGGAACGGAATGTCTAAACCCTGGGTTCCCTCTGCCTACCCTGCTGTGTGGGGGATACATCGTGAAGCTGATTTGATTTATTTTCTAAAAAGGTAATGTACAAGTGATAGTTACTTAAACCAGATATGTTTACCTACTATGAAAATATGATACTGAACTTGAAGTTATATTGTCTTTTAGTAAAATCGGTGAGCTGCCTTTATATTCAAATTATACTTCAGTAACATTAGTAATAATGCGAAATTGTGTTTTTAAAAATAAGAACAAAAACCGATTATAAATATGTACTACTAGATTTATTTTTTTACATACAATTTAAGGATTCCGAAAAAAATATAAATTCGAAAATACAAAAAACCCTTTGACATGGCATGGTGCCATTTCTAGATAAAAAAATTACTCAATCAATATTCTTTGCGATTCTACAGAACAGAATACAAAATAAAAAATGTTCATATATATATATATTACAAAAAAAAAAGAAAAAAAGAAATTATAATTATATTCTTAGATGTCAAATTTAGAGTAAACATAACCTCGCTTCTTGAACACCGTGCCATTGACAACTGTTTATTTAGACATTAATATAATCTCTTCATTTGTTTGTAAACGTATAAAATGATAAAGGGATCAAGGTACCTACCACTACCACTTTATATCGTCCAAAAAAGGTTTTTCACCAAAACGATAGTTATCATTTTCATATCGTGAATGATTTATAGCTATTTGTTAAATAAGCCATCCATTGTTTAACCATAATAGTGATAGGTACACAAAGAAGGTTATACCCTTATCAGATTAAAATCTTTTAACCTTAATATGAAAAAAAAAAATGTTTTATTTATCAATTTATTTTTATATAATATAAGCTGATATAAATATGGCGAATATGACGATGAATATGAAATTTTAAAAAAATGTACTAGTACAATATGGTATGTGATATCAGCTTCAAACTGTTTCCCGCACACAGCAGGATAGTGAGGGGGAACATAGTGTTAAGACACTCCATTTCCCACTTTCCGCCGAATTTTGGAGGCATTGCATTTGAATGGCGGGGCTCAACGCTGCGTTTTGCCTTGACCAATATAAATTTTATCTATAGATAATTTAAACAAAGTAAGTAACAAAGACATATTATATTCATATACGTTACATATTATCTAATTATAAAAAGAAATAACGAACAAAATTCCTTTTTAAAAACAATTTATCACCTTGGACATTTTGAAATTGTGATCTTATCTTAACTTAAATTAATGGACTGAAAGTAAACTACCGTTATATCGTTAAAATCTATTTTTTCAGCTTCTGTCAATAAAGTTATTGTTTTTATTTAGTAAATTGCGACCAAGCTCAAATAATATTATTAATATTTTAATTTCTAATCCCTCGAATCGCTATAGACTTTAAAATGAAAATAGTTTTGACTATTCAAATGAAAAATATTTTTAACGGAGTTAAAGAAAAATTTTGGACTATGAACTTATCCTTTTACATAATAATAGATTATTTACTATCATATAACAATTTACTTTAACACAGTATCAAAGATACTGGAGGAAGATCACGATAAAAGCACGAGGATCCCCCGGGGGACATATATGACTAGGTTGATGACAGTGGTAAAAGAACTATTGTAATATTGCCACATAGCATTTAAGTTTTTAGATGTAAGATATCTATATATGTATATACTATATATATATATATATATCTTTTACCACTGTCATCTTGCTTGCTTTTATCGTGATCTTCCTCCACTATCTTTGATACTGTGTTTTCGAAGGTCAAGGTCAGACTCCTCTACCTCTCTTACTGCTCACTTTTCCTCCATAAAACTTTTTTACCATTCTTTCATCACTCATTCGCTCGACGTGCGCAAAACAAAAACAAGTAGTTTTTTTTGCTTAATATAAAGTGAATGACATTGAAATTGGAATATATAAGTAAAAAAAGTAAACAAATATAGTTTAAATGTTACGAAATATATATAAACTTTATGTTCATTTAAAACTGGCTACTACGTGAACAAAACTCATCTCGTGAAATGTACATTTTTTTTAGTCACAGAGACAGAAGCTAATGAGTCCTCTGTTTGAACAACTGTATTTTATATGCAAGTGCTAATTAGTTTAATGTTTACAAATTAGGAGGCCGTCGTGGCGCAATGGTGTGATTGTAACGTGACGGTTGTGGGTTCGATCCCCACTCGAAGAAATAAAATATTTATTTAAATTTATATTTTCATGTCTTCGCTCTGGTGTCGAGGCAAAGCACGGCGTTGAATTCCGCCACTCAACATGCAATGCCTCCAGAATTCGACGGAAAGTGGAAAACGGAGTGTCTTAACAGCGTGAAGCTGATTTTTTTTAAGTAATATGTATACTTAAAAAAAATCAGCTTACATGGCGTGGCAGGTATGGTATAGCAGTACATTTTTTATGTTAAGAACACTTCGCTGGCAGATATAAATTTCATTTTCTATGATTATAATATTTGTTTTATACATTGAATTACATTTTATAATAATATAGTAGATGTTAAATAATAGAACACAGTTTATTATAAAAATATTTTAACTGGAAAAAAAATATAAATAATAACAAAGTGTTCGCAAAAAAAATATTTAAATAATATCATAATCTCTTAAAAATATTTAAATAAAAATAAATTAAAACGTATGCATAAGGAAATAAGATTCTAATAACATTCCATCCTAAATTTCTAGTTATAATTTTTAATATTCAAAAACTTTAAGTCAATGACTATATATTCTAAAAATATGAATCATACATTCATAATTTACATTTATTTGAAAACTTAGTTCATTTCAAAGGATAAATTAACATTTCCTTGCACATTTTTCCTTAAATATGGAATATCAAAAAATTTCTGCTTGTCTATTAAATATTCTGCATCCTCAAAAGTTTGAGGCATATCAATACCCGCTGTCTCGGGTAAAACCAATGCAAGCAAAGCGCCCGCTAAAGCAATGCAAGCAATAAGTATTGAAGGTAGCCAAGTTATATAATTTTCTAAATATACAATATAAGGGGATACTATTAAGGCGACATAACTGCATATGTGAACTATTGACGCACCAGATCCTCTCACGGGGGTTGGCAACATCTCAGCAGCCCATTGTAAGCTGATATTACAAGCCATATTTATAAAAAACCTAGCGAATACAGCGCACAATACAGATGGAAGACCGCTACCGATAAAAGCAGTGCAAACGCTAAATATACAACATAGCAAGAAAGATCCTATTGACAACCATTTTCTTCCAGTAATGTCTAAAAGAAAAGAAAGAATAGTAAGGGAAGGAAACTCAGAGAACGATACTAAACTAAAAGAAATAAAAAAATTAAATCCTAAACCACCAATGCTCCTGACTAATGCATCAAAGACGGACATGGCACACATATATACTAAGCACATAGCTATAAAAACTTTTCTTAACTTCGCTTTTTTAAAAATATGTATAATATTGACATTTTCATTTGTTACCTTCCTCAAAGCCGACACTTTAAATTGTTCTATCAATTTTGAGGGTATGTCTTTCTTATTAACTCGCCCTATTGCAGTGATTTTATTTATTGTTTCATCTATACGTCCTCTTGCGAGAAGCCACCGAGGACTTTCTGGTATTACAAATGGAGCAAAAATTGCCAGTGCCATTGGAATACTTGTGGCTAAACTAATTACTTTCCAATGACCACAAGCTAAAGCTATCCATGGCAAGGCCACAGATCCGACTGTATAGAAAATGGCAAAAGGCAAATTTGCTATAAGAGTTCTATATTTTGGTGCAACATATTCTAGTACTAGAAGATATGTCATTATCATACAATTATCATAAGACATGCCCATTAAAAATCGGCATAGAGAAAATTGAACTAGATTTTGGGCGTATATACTGAGAATGCCAGCTATGCACGCTAGTATGTTACTCAGCATACATGCTGGTAGTCTACCGAAGCGATCTCCCACCCATCCTACAAGAAATCCTCCAACGATAGATCCAACAAAAAAAATAGCTTGCGCTGTAGCTTGATAACTGTTTCTGTCGCAAACCCATCCTAATTCACTTGAAATAGTTGGATATGGTATTTCAGTATTATTAAATTCCCATCCAAATTGGCATGATGTCGTCATCCAAGTTTCATTTGCTTGTTGGTCCGCTTGTAAAACTTCTGTCCAATTAGCTACATACATCTCACATTTCGAATATCCAAGAGGCAATTGAGGATCTTGAGGAATGGCTAAACGTTTTCTTTCTATATCTGTTAGGTTTGCTAGCTGTGGTATCCAACACCAGTGATCTGGTGATACTTCGGTCATGAAAAGCTGCGAATAATACGCAAACACACCGAAAAAGTAAAATGGGCAGGTTAAACAAAATAAAAATACTTGATAAAGTCCAAATTCACCAGCAGCTGAGAGTAGTACGTCATAATCCACATCTTTATTTGAATCACTGTCTTCATCTTCATTATTATTTTTCGCAACTTGCTCACATTTATTAATATGTTTCATGTTTTTATTTCGTTATTTTATTTAGTTAAATATCTTTTAAGTACCTCAGACTTCTATTAGAGCCACCATCGCAGGACTGGGTATGATTAATACTGTTTTTACTTAGCACATGTGTTATACACTCCATTTATTTAAACCATATGAAAGATTACAATATTTTTATTTTATTTGTAAAGTGACTGCACAATTTGTTTGTACGACTTATCGTATTGCTGTCATAAAATTTTAAATGCTACTTCTAGAATAATCTAGTAAATATAATTTATTTTTATGTATTATTGACATAAAGTATTTTCTATTTAATGATGCTATTAAAGTGACCTATTTTAAGCAAATCATCATAATTCATATCTATCTACTAATATTTTAAATGTGAATGTTGGTTTGTTTTCACGCTAAAACTACTCAACGGATTAATATGAAACTTTGTACAAACATTCTTATATGTATTGGGAAGGATATAATATATATTTTATTACACAAAAAAATAAAAAAAAACATTATACTTTGTCTTGAATATAAGAATATGTCAAGTGAGCAAAGCCGCGCTCGAGTCTTTAGTATAAAATAAATCTCTTTTATAAATATAGAGAGACTGTAAAACCGACTGATTGTGGACTCGATCCCCACTCGAGGAGATAATATTTACTTAAATTTATATTTCCATTTCTTCGCTCTGGTGTCGAAGTAAAGCGCGGCGTTGAGTTCTGCTACTCAACACGCAATGCCTCCAGAATTCCGCAGAAAGTGGGGAACGAAATGTCTTAACACTAGGTTCCCTCTGCCTACCCTGCTGTGTGCGGAATACAGGGTGAAGCTGATTTTTATGTCTTTTCCAAATACCTTAAACGATCTCTAGCAAATATCACTTAAAAAAAAACAGAAATAACTGCATACGTTTGATGTAGTATAGTATGAATGAATTATACAGAACTTATTAGACGTTTGTGGTGTTAAAAGGAGAATGACCTCTTTTTTCGTACTGCATTCGTTTAAATAATCCAATTTTAATAGATAGATAATTTATACGAATACTTGATGATTGGTTTTAGCAAATTGCCATTTTTATGATTAATCCAGACTGAAATATATAAATTAATAATGAATACATTTAATTTAACTAAAATGAAAACGCCTAAAATACATTGTGAAAAAAATATAGTTAACCATTAAATGACTGTTTGTTGTTTTTCCGCGCTTTGCCGCGACACCAGAACGAAGAAAATTAAAATATTAAATATTTCATTTCCTCGAATAGGATTCGAACCGACAACCTGTCGCGTTTACAGTCACACATCGTTCCACTGCGCCACGACTGGCGCTAACATGAAATACCTACATATAATCCGATTATGAAAATAAAAGAAAATTAACTATTTTCTCATACATTAACTTAGTGATTTAATATTACAATTTTCATTACCGCTAAATAAAATATAGATAATGTTAAAATTAGTTTCATATCTAAATAACATGACGCAGGTGATATAAGTGGCTTTTTGACGCTTAATGATGTGTTCATAATAGATATTTATCATTATATTTGCGCTACTATGTAATTTTGATTTAAATACAAAAACATGAGTAAATAATGATATGAGAACAAAGCATATATATAGATAATTAATTAAACGCATTCAGAAGTAGTTTAAAAATAACGTGAACGCGTCATTATTGTTTGTAGATACTATTTCAGTACGATAGAATAAAGAGTATCACTATTGACTCAAAGTTTTTTTTTTATTTCTGTACATTTTATTCAAAATTTATCTTTTTCATTTTCTATAGACCAATTTTATTCAAATATTTTATATTATGTTTAAATGCAACTGTAACTAGAAATGGTATCGAATTTTAATAAAGACAATATTTTATTCGCACGATACTTAAAATAATTTTGTTCTTCAAATATAAGACTTATTATATTTAAACACTCGTATGTCTTAAAACATATCCCATACTGAGATATTTATCTATAATAAATAAATATTTAATGATTCAACATAATTTCTATAAACATATTTTATTTTAATTGAATATATTTAAATAAATAACTTCCTAAATAAAAACTACGTTTATATTTCAATTTCAATTAAACATTAACTAAAGCACTTACCAACTGTGATGTCAGCGTTTGATTCATGTACACTTTTAAAAAAAATATAAATATATAAGTTAGTAGCGTTTGATGCAGCAGAGTGTGTGACCAGGTGCTGTGGTCATCGCGCGTCGCGAGTGTAATGGCGGGGCTCAACGCCTCTCTCGACAGGCATGCGTGCTGCGCTCGGGTTGTCTCGAAATATCTCCTACAGCCTTCCTGCTTTGCAATTCCATCCTCTACTGGATGAAATTAAAGTTTTTTTTAATTATTAGTAATATTTTTAAATATTTCTGAAACCAAATATATTAAGTTTTATATTTTCGATCATATTTAAATATCTAACCAAAAAATTGTTCAGATCAGAAGTCTGTTAATATTAAAAGAATTATTTCAACAATCTAAATATGTATGGTAGTAGGAGGTCTATGTAGATATTTTTATTCAATTCAATTGTTCAATTATTGCAATTAGATGGTACAAGGGGTTTGGCAAAAAAGCGCAGCGCCATCTACATTGGGTTCATAATACTATTATAAAAGATGACTAGATAAAGGATGTATTTTATAGCAGAGTGGTGGGTACATTTTCAAAGTATATTCAATTACAATCACAAATTCAACTAAATCTGGGACTTTTTGTATCTTATAGTGGGGACTCAACGCCGCGAGTTCTCAGAAAAATTCAACATTTCAGAAGTGTTTTTTTTTAATTGTATACAAATAAATATATAAAAAATGGCCTTCTTTTCATATTTTTAACAAATTATATGGTAAGCTTTTGCTAAAATAGTAAAACTTCACCACAATACAAAAGCTCAATAAATTTGCTATATGTATGATAAGACTTCCCCTTTAACGATAACTTATTCCATATAATATTACACAGAAAACATAAAATTTATGATGAACAACAAAGCTAATGGAAATTTTTATATTGTCACTAGCTCACGCCCGCGGCATCGCCTGTTTGAACTACATTATTATTTATTTTGTAAAACGAATTGCGTTCGTGTTCTAATATATGTTTACATTAGCATAATATTGATTTCTAATATTATAACTTTTAATATTTATTTAATTAGAAATTACCATAAGATTTTTTTATTGTTTTGTAATAAAAAAATACAACCTATGTTGATATAAACGATTTAAATTTAAACATTAACATCTAACATAGTTTCATATCTAAACTAAATATTTATAAATATTGATAAAATTATAAAATGTATTTAGCAAGAATTTGCTAAGAACCAATGCAGATATAAAAAACGTACCACGGATCAAATCAAAACAATAAACTCGGCAGTGATTGATAGACATGCGATCTTTGAAACGGATCGAAGTGGACCGAAATAGGTTATTGACATAGTGATGAATTACATTACCAGAATATTTATGATTCAAGGAATGTTTAAAAAAAATTGCTTCAAGACAATCACAGAAATCATACATTCTTAGATTTTACTTATTAAAAATTCGAGGCCAGTCGTCGCGCTCAAACTTGTGGCTGTAAACACGATAAGTTGTGGGTTGAATTCCCACTCGAGGAAATAAAATATTTAATGTTTTGATTTCCTCGCTCGCCTCGGACAAGGTAATGTGCGGCGTTGAGTTCTGCAAATCAACACACAACGCCTTTAGAATTCGACAGAAAGTATTAATGGCAACGGAGCGTCTTAACACCAGGTACCCATGTTCCCGCTGCCTATTCTGCTATATCTGGGCTACAGCGTGATGCTCAAAAAAACCATATCAATATCGTCCATGTGATTATTACTTGTATCTGTATTAAAAACCAAATAAACACTAGATAGTAAATACTAAACAGTGGATATACTCGTAAGTTACATATAGGAGAAGCTTTGGTCGCTTGGATCGCTAGTCAATATCGCTATCGCTATGCTTACAGTAATGATCCTAAAAGTAAATGAAAATTAATCTCACAGAATATTTTTACAGAAAACATAAAATTATAAGTAAATTATATTACATATTCATATAAGCTAGAGATTCTCTCTGTGGTAAAACCGTTTTTTCAGTTGTAACCCAATAAAAAAATGTAAGGAATGCTATTTAAACCAGTGTTCTAAAATAAATATATATAGCTCTTTAATATGGTCCATTAATACCGCTACTCTCAATCATAACTAGTATTGTTGATATTTACGTTATATTTCAGGATAAATTACTAAAACGTAAAATACTAAAATACTTAATTATATATGGAATCTTATATCTCATTACCACGATAACCTTCAACATTTCGGGTGGCAAAAAGTCCTTGAAAAATTAAGAGAGCTGTATTGGTTTCCTAATAAGAGTAGGTTAGTTCGAAAACTTGTGGAAAATTGCGTTATGTGTAGAGTAAGAAAAGGTGACAGGTTACATCCAATAGATAAAACAGATATAAGGTATATCTGTTTTATCCATACTGTTCATGCAAATGTAACTGGAAGAATGAACGGAAAACGTAAATATAAATCAGAATATGTTTTTATCGATGGTTTCACTAAACACTAATAGTGAAACTTAAATGTTTTCAAAATTTAATTTCAATATTTGTCACTCCAACGCGTTTAATTACTGACTAAGAAAAATGATTATATGACTATGACTTCTATAGAATTTAAAAACTTTTGTGAGGAATATGGGATTCATCATCACACAGGTCTAACTAATAGTTTCAACTGTTGATGAAAGTTATAAAGGATAACATGTCTGTTGTAGAATTTAATAGGCTTACAGCATTACAAGTTCTATAATTAACTATTAACTGCACAGTTTCAAAAAGTACCGGTAAAAGTCCGTGGAATTATTATTAGGCATTAGATTTTCTCCGCCTGTCATTTAAATATTACAAATTGACGATGACGAACTGACACGACGACACTTGGAAGAAGTTGGATTGCTTGCTAAAAAATGATTGGATGAGCGGTCCTTTAATGATAAAACACGTTCAAGATAATCTCTTTAAGGTCGGTGATTTTGTCTTAATGCGCCGTCAATACTACTAAATTAGGATGTAAATTTGAAGGTCCAATAGAAATTTTACAAGTGTTATTGATTGATGGATACCGGCTTAAGCATGTTAACCTTCGAGGTTGTTCAGAAAAAAATAATTATTACTTTACGTTTACGCTTTTACAGCTCAATTAGACCCTTTTAATGATTCTAACTACTTAGACGAATTGACCGTATGACAGAGGAATCACCAGAGAGTGATCTAATTGAGGGTACCTCTTCTAGTCGTAATGTTCAAACTTATTTAACATACATTGTGGTAAGTTAAGTGAATTTTGTGTGTTTGTGTGTATTTATTTTTCTTATTTAATATCCTTCCTAAAACGCTGGCTGGCCATCATGCGTATCGTTAAACCTGGTGTTGTTGGCTAGATTCCAGGATGGGTGACGCCTTGTATGTTGGCTAGATCACAGTATGGGTGATGTCTTATGTTTTAGCTAGATCCCAGGAGGGATAATGCCTTGTGTGTTGGCTAGATCCCGGTATAGGTGATGCCTTGTTTAAATTTACTAGTAATGTAAAACAGCGCAAGGGATGCGCTGGAGTCAGTATTACCGTACCGTACCGTATGGGCGCAAATCATTATGTAATGATATTTTAGCTTGAAAATATTGAATATTAATTTAATGTTATTGTCGTGATATAAAACCTAAGCCTATTTGAGTCAAATGGCAGAATTTAAAATAATATTTGTATCGGTCATTATAAATTTTATGAGGCACAAATATATCCGAATAAAGCGAATAACTTTTGATTCCGTACTAGCTTTCGTATGAAAATAAAGTAAAAAGTATTGGCGTGTATTTACATTGTGAATAAGGACCCTGAACATCAATCAATACACCTACTGAAATATACCTATACCTAGCGAAATTAATATGGTCCTTGTTCAAATACTACTGTGAAGTGAGTGTGAGGCCAGTCGTGGCGCAGGGGAACTAGCGTGTGATTGTGACCCGACCCGACAGGTTGTGGGTTCGATTTCCACTCGAGAAAATGAAATATCTATTTTTTTCATTTCTTCACACTGGTATCGAAGAAAAGTGCGAGTTGAGTTTCGCCACTCTATACGCAATGCCTCTATAATTCAGTGGAATATGGAGAACGGAATTGCTTTAATGGGGACGAAGTGCCTAAACACTAGGTTCACAAGTTTTCTCTGCCTGCCCTGCTGCTGCTGCCTGAAAAAAAAACTACTAGGTAGTCGCCACTGGGATGTACTTACTTAAAGTGAACCACGGACTTAAGCAACTTTCTCGAGTGTATCTGTTTTCTTTCCATTACGAAGTTTAGTGCGCTTCTTAAGCTTTTGAACGAGACAAAACACAACTAAATATATAAAATATTTTTAAAATAACTTTTTCAAATTGTTATATTTAATTATTTGTGTTCTTTTAGGTTAATTTATTACATGTCTATTCCTTATTCAGAAAGCCGTGAGATAAAAGGTAAACAAAAAAGTTTTTTTATAGGTCACTAATAATTTAAAGAGAATATATTTTACAAGAATAACTATGGAAGTAATACGTCGATAGCATTGTAAATAATATTATATAACGATCTTTATAGAACTTATGTAACCATTTAAGACATTAGAAATTATTGTCTTAAATTATTTTGAAGGCAGCTGTGGCGCAGGAGCACAAAGTGCAAAAATCGACTAGTTATGGGTTCGATCCGCGATCGAGGAAATAAAATATTTACTCACATTTATATTTTTATTTATTCGCTCTGGTATTGACGCAAAGCACGGCGTTGAGTTCACCACTCAACACGTAATACCTCTAGAACGCGGCGGGAAGTGGGGAATGGAGTGTCTTAAAACTTTTCTCTCTGTCTACTCTGCTGAGTGCGGGCTACAGCGTGAAGCTGACTCATAATTTAAAAATATTTAAATTAGTATTTAAATATTCTTAGTACAAATTAGAAAGTATTTTTTTTTTATTTCAATATAATAATAGCTGTATGTATAATTCAAAGTTACAAATATAAAAATGTTGTTTTGTTACACTATTTGCAAACTTTTTCTTATCATGGAGTCAGGCTGCTAGAAACATATATGGGAAATCCTTCGCTACAAAAATTAAATAGAAGTAAAAGCGAAATAAAAATCTGAGAAATTTTCTTTGTTTACATTTTGTCTCAAACCCAATTTAATAGACTACATGTACATTGTATTTATTAAGAAAACGTATAAAAAATTGAACGTAGCGGAATTTGAACCCGCGCCTCTTTGGAACCGTCGAAGTTTGACGGTTTTCGTATATATGTAATAAGTATTTTTTTCCTAAATAAAAATAATTAAAGCGCCATCTATGCGCAGAGATAAGAATCTCTTGGTTCCATAACGTTAGTGTAGGCACGCATTATTTCGAGCATTGTTAAAAAAAATGTTTAAAAAATTGTAAGAAAAAACCGTATAAATCGGCTCAATGTAAAAATGCTTGTAACTAAATTACAACGACATCTTTGTTACTTCATAGACATTTTCATACTTATAAAATAATTAGGTTCTACACCCGCTAGATGGTGCTGTAATAAATCATATTTGAAACGTCCATTAATAGTTTCTAATACAGATGAGTTCTTATAAATTTAATGTGTAATACAATAAAATTATCTTATTTAATATTACATAAATTAACCAGCATAAATCATTTTTTTTAACAATGGTCGAAATAATGCGTTAATACTTACACTAACGTTATGGAACCAAGAGATTCACATCTCTGCGCATAGATGACGCTTTAACTATTTTTATTTAGTAAAAATCAACTAACACAAAAATTTTATTTAACATTCTAAAATAAAATTATATTATATATAATACAATATTAATCACAAATTTAAAAATAACATAAGTCTTACCACATAGTGCCAATATGACAAGAGTAGATAAGAAACTAGTCGTAATTTTATTATATTATGCATTTTAGTTATTTCAATAAAAAAATATACAATTTTAAATAAATTTTGTACGAATTCTTATATAGTGCCTGTCAGCAAAACTAAAATTAAAAAAGTATATCAAATAATAACAATTATTTGCACAATATACGTAATCAACAAGTTCCACAATAAGGCCAGTATTAAAGTTATAAATTACATATCTATGATTAAAAACGGCATCTCAAGATCGATCTCAGACTTGAGAGCGATTTATAAATAGGGACCTAAGTTTTGTGATGACAGCTCTATATTTTCAATGGAAAAGGCATAGTTAACGAAACAAAATGATGCTACAAAGATTCGATCAGACCAGAAATTTTATTACTACATAGTATTTCGAAAGTAGCTAATAAAAGTAGGAACTGATCGACTAACTCAGTATTTCACACATAGCTGTCACTTCTTTTAAAGGATTTTTATTTCTTTCGTACATGTATGATGTAAGCGCGGCTTTGCCCGCTTAAACTTATTGTTATACAAATCAGCTTCACGCTGTATCCCGCACATAGCAGGGTAGGCAGAGGGAATCTAATGTTAAGATACTTCGTTCGTTCCCCACTTTCTGCCGAATTCTGGAGGCATTGCGTGCTGAGTGGCAGAACTCAACACCGCGCTTAACCTCGACACCAGAGCGAAGAAATGGATATATAAATTTAAGTAAATATTTCATCTCCTCGAGTCGGGATCAAACCCACAACCAGTTGGTTTTACAGTCACACTTCGTGCCGCTGCGCCACGACTAGTCTCATTTCTAAGTTGTTATACAATAATTTATATAAAATATCCTACGGGCGTTGCTACCCCACCAACTAAAATAAATTTGAAGGAAATACATTGTACAAATATTCAATTAATTTTCAGTCATTTTATTGATTTTGTTCACATCGAAAAAAATTGGCCATACCAACTCAGTAGCCTTTGTGTGCTCATGCACAAAAACTTTGCTAAAGATCATTATATGATCAAATGCTTAGTTTATGATTCTATAAAGAACATAGTATAGATAAACATTATTTTTTTTATAGAAAGATTAACATAATTTGTAGTCTATGTGTTATTGTGACGTGTATAATATTTACGTGATAGGTTGTGGGTTCGATTACCACTAGAGGAAATAAAATAATTTTATTTTAATCAAAAAAAGAAAATAAACTATATAATCTTTTCATAGGATAGGTATGATAGAATATAGTCTTTTTTTTGAAACGATAATGCGAAAACATTCTTGTGATCTTGATATTAATTACTTGTTCCATGTATTTTCTATTTTCCATTATATGAAGTGCAAATAGGTATGCTATGACCTTGAGCACCGTTACTGCACCCATGACTATTAATTATTTAATTTTACTAATTGACTTTATTTTACTGGAATATAATTACACTGTATTAAATATTACTTTGAAGCCATCACTGGCGCAGTGGGAAACGTTCGACTTCAATTCGATGCCCCGAATTGAAATCGATCTCTTAATAATCACGTTACTAGTTAGACGCTGTCGTATTGCGCTACAAATATCTTTTTATTTGTCAACGCAAAACTGCCTACCGCAATGACATAATTTTTATAAAACGTCATTTATTTTTAGGGTCCGTACCTAAAAAGAAAAACGGAACAATAACTAAGAAATTATAGCATCACTTTGTTAGCCATCTATCAGTCTGTGAAGATCATTTATCTCGAGATTGTGTGGAGATATCAAGCTGAAATTAATATCAAATATTCAAGTCTATTGCAGCAAAGAAAAGTCAAGCTTCTATGTCAACGCAATCAGAAGATAGGAGCACTTATGCATCGTTTTTGCTGCATTTTTTATGAAGTTCGAGTAATCAAAACTGTACTTCCCGTAGATCTATAATTCTGATAATGGTACGGAAGTCTCGATGGACGAGTGCCACACCCAAGTCTGTAGTTAGGTTATATTATTTTTATATGCCAATGGAAAATGCTTATTATGATGAACAAGTTTTGTCAAGGCAGAATTTCTTTATTTGTCAAACTTTGGCTGATTTTTTGAAAAAGGACCATCAAAAAAGAAAAAGGAAGGGAAAACAACTATTACGCAAGGAAAAACAAGAGAAACGATGAACATGTCAGCTAAACCAGTCATCACTTCATATTCACACTCATTTAATATATCTTCGAATGAAGCAACCAAGTGTAATATCAATATTTTCGTAAGTACATTATTAAGTGAATATTAGGTCCTTTCATATGAAATTGCCATTTGGTATGGGAGAAACAAAAAGTCGAGTATATTTTTAATATAATATCTTTATTTAATCAAAGTATGAACCATTATTATCTATGCACTTTTGTCATCTCACAGGTAGTAAGTTCATTGATCACTAAAAAAACATTCAGACGAGAATCAATAAAATCTTTGAAGGTGGTTTGGACTACCCCATCGGGGTTGAATTTTTCCGAAAAAAAAATCTGTTGGACGGTGCATGTCTTAGATATTCCAATTGAAGTGTGGTCTAGCTTTGTCGTAAAGCAGCAGTGGCGTAGAGCGATTGACTAATCTCGGTTGTTTATCATCTCATCAGCTACCTTTTCTAGCATGGTAATCAATTGCTGACAAAAGGCAGGATTTGGCTGGCTTGCCAGGGCCCCAGTAAACTATATTCAAGCCTAACTAGGAAGTGAGCCAATTCATCAGATCAGTGAAAAGTAATATTCCTTTACAATGTACGAGTACAATTGTATACAAACTATATGCGACTTATTTAGGAATAGGAGTGTGGAATAACACTTTAAAAATGTTTAAAAAATAGACTGTGACTGTGAATTATCATACATCGGTCAAACAAATAAAAGCATCAGTGTTAGAGTGAAGGAACACATCTCCGATATTAAAAATGGGCATATATCGAAGTCAGCTACGTGTGAGCACACTATGGAAAAACCAAGCCATTACATCAGGATTGATAAACTCCAAATCATATCTAAAGTAAACAGTAATATTCCTAGAATGATTCCAGAAGCTATTGAAATACAAAAACATCTTAATTTCAAGAGAGTGGACTGTTGGAAACTTTCTACCACCGGCGACTCACTCTTAAAATCATTAAAGTCTCAATAGATCCCACCATATCAGAGGGTAATACAGCCCAGCTCATTCAGCTTAGTTAGCTCATTCTGCAAGAATCCGGGGCAGTGCGCGGAACAATCAAAGAAATCTTTCGTAGCACAGAGGTGTGTGACTGTAAGCGCGACAGGTGGGTTTAAGGAAATTAAATATTTAATATTTTCATTTATTCGCTCTGGTTTCGAAGCCAAAACGTGGCGTTGAGTTCCACCATTCAATATAATGTTTCTAGAATTCGGTGGAAAATGAGGACTCAATACTAAGCCCCCTCTGCATGCCTTACTCTGCTACATTTCAACGTAAAGCTGGAAAAAAATAAAGTTATCCCATAAAAGCTCATATAATAGCACTAAAATATTTCAAGATAAAGATGCTATTGTGAAGCGCGATATTGTTTGACCTCTACCACCAACCAGTAATTCTGTATTGTAGACTTTGACTAAAACAATGGGTAGGTTATTGAGGCGCCTTTGAGTCATGAGAACCGATCGTTGAATTTTCAAAAGTAAGTTCCTTGATGGCGTGAGTGTTCTACAAAACAAAATTACATATTAGTATTATTTTTTTTATTTCTTATCAGCTTCACGCTGTATCCCGCACACAGCAGGGTAGGCAGAGGGAATCTAGTGTTAAGACACTCCGTTTTTCACTTTCTGCCGAATTCTGGAGGCATTGCATGTTGAGTGGCAGAACTCAACGCCGCGCTTAGCCTCGACACCAGTGCGAAGAAATGGAAATATAAATTTAAGTAAATATTTCATCTCCTCGAGTGGGGATCGAACCCACAAACAGTCGGTTTTACTGGCCGTGGCAAGTACTGGCCTCTATTTGCTTTATTTGAATTGCATAAAATAAAACGAAAGATATCCCTTTGTCGTTCTGTTATGTTTTTGAGACTGAAAAGTGGCAGTAGTATTTCTGTAGTTGTATGTGTTTACGTTATTGGTATCTATGCGTAACTGCGTCACACGAAATACAGGTATGGATAAACATCGTGAAATGAAAAAAAAATCCTACGTCTAAACTGTTAAGGTATCTTGATTAAATTCTTTAGGTATGCGTTTAAAATATTTTACCCTACATGCTGCTCCTGTAAAAGTACATATAATTAAAATACAGAATGTATGTATTTTGTGGACTAAGTTAGTAGACTAAGAATAGTTTCTAAGACAAGAAGTAAATAAAAATTACATGTAAAATTAATTCTAAATATTTTTTGCGAAATATTTAAATTGTAAACAATACTATTTTTATAAAGAAGTATAAATATAAAATAAAAATCGTCTATTCTTCATACGACAGCTGGCACGTGTTGACGTTTTCGTAAGTAATCCCAGTCTACACTAATTAAGCGGTAGAATAATTATTATTTATATACGAGTATGTGGCTTATGATAGCTGGTGTTCGCGAAAACTTATTTTCCAAATATAGTTTAAGCGCTATGTGCCAATTAGAACAACTGAAAATTACAGGTATTTAATATATTGCGGATTAAGTTGGTCTATAAATTATTTAATAGTAAATACGAGTATGTAGTGAATAATCCGTATTGATTAGATATTTAAGCTAGTGGACGCAGTACACCACTTCGATTCTAAGTTAAAATATTACGATTAAAAATTCCAAATAAAATCAAAAAGAATAAAAATGTTTTTGAAACTAAACAAATTGAGCGTTCTATATGTCAGCTTCACTGTGTATCCCGCACACATCAGGGTAGGCAGCGGGAACTTAATGTTAAGTTTTTTTATACGAAATTATGAAAATTCTTTCTGGTTTCAATAAATATTAGAGATGCTGTAAAGAGTAAATATATATTTATCAACTATCACAACAAAGAAAGAAAAATATTTTTGATGATTGGCATGTCCTTAATTGTTTAAATGAATTAGAAAGTATAAGTAGTTGATTTTTTTTCAAATTCTTCTATCAAAATAAACAAACATCGCAGTCGTGGCGCAGAAAAGAAAGTGTGTCTCTAAAACCGACTGGTTGTGGGTTCGATCCCCATTCGAGGAGATGAAATATTTACTTAAATTTATATTCCCATATCTTCGCTCTGGTGTCGAGGCAAAGTGCAGTTGAGTTCTGCCACTCAACACACAATGCCTCCAGAACTCAGCAGAAAGTGGGGAATGGAATGTCTAAACACTAGGTTCCCTCTGCCTACCCTGCTGTGTGCGGAATATAGCGTGAAGGTGATTTTTTTTTATAATAATAATAGTCATTTCTCCGCTCTGGTATATTATGTTAAATTGTACCTCGTGTGATTGAAGTCGGCACCCGCCGTGTTGCTACTGTATTAAAACGCTGGGCCTGAGTGTGTTCAGTGTCAAAACGGGGGCCCTGTTGTTTCATTCGGGAGCAGGAGGTGGTATGGACTTAGATGAAATATCTACTAGAGACTATTCCTGGAGGGACGATGGACGATGTTTTTCACTATGCTCAGTTCGTGCCGAAGCTTGTGAATACCGTCCGTTCCCTTAGGTTGCCAAACATTAAAAATCTCGATTCTCCATGCCAATAGCTACAAGTCAATGTGTTGAGACCCACCACGTTGCACCCGTGTGAGCAAAATATCATACAGCTCGAACCGGACAACGAGAATAACGAGAGCAAGTCATCTAGATTGCTGGTGCGGTAGAGAAAAACCCTGAGGCACCCTAAATACGACATTGGTCCGAAGTAGGGGTAGAATAAAAAATATACTCATATTCTCCGAGTTACCTACTCACCGGTGAGTTCTATATTGCTGAAATAGTAAAATATATATCGCGATTTTTTTTTACTTTTTCCGTGAGATAAAGTATTAATGTATTAAATAATCATTAACAGTCAATTAAAGAAAAGAAAAAGAGAGCTCAAAAACTTTTAACGAACATTGAAATAAGAATGTTTTACTTTCAAGCTTAATAAAATAAACTTTAATTAATCAAGACAAAGTATTTTATTCAATCATAAAATACCCATTTGCTTTATATGATCCTTTTTAAATTTATTGATTTTATTTTCATCTTTTAAATACATATGTATAATCAAATAATTCAGAAGGAAGACCAGCAAAAACAAAAATATGTTAACTAACATACGATAAGATATGACCTTTAGAAAAGATTTAAAAGAAAATATTGTAGAGACGTACTACTTAACAAAATTCTAAGATTGAAAATTCACTCCAAAATTTTATCAGGAAAAACCACTGGGAATATGAGACGGATATAGGTTTGAAGCTACTAAAGAACCACAAGCTTTTCATATTTAATTGTGTATATATTATATACGGGTCTAAATTATTAATAATTATAATTTTTAACAAAAATGAGAATCTAACCAAATTCATCAAACTACTCTTGAAGTGTATCCTTAACAATATCAAAATTACAAAAAGAAACATCAAAATAGGTTCACCCAGTCAAAAGACGGTTAAAAAAATATAAAATGTATTGAAGCAGTTGTATGAAAAAATCTTTAATATAAACTATCAATGAATTACGAATAAAACTATGGTATTTTTTATCTACTTCCGTTGGTTGAATGATATATACAATATATACAAAGCAAGGTAAAAACAGACAAACCCCATTTATTGACCAGCGAATGTTCGGCAGCAATTCTGTTTTTGATAAAATTCTCACTGGACGCGAAATTACTGGTTCCATATTTGATTCTAGTTTCCGCCTGAAAGACTGTGAATTCATGGCGTTTAGGTAACAATTTCGGACGAATTTGAAAAAATGCAACATACGAAACGATACCGGGTATTTTTTTTAAAAAAATATTGTTTTTGCAGTTTCACGATGTATACCGTACATAGTAGGGTAGGCAGAGGGAACCTAGTGTTAAGACACTGTATTTCCCACTTACCGCCGAATTTTGGAGGCATTGCGTATTGAATGGCGGTTCTCTACGCCGCGCTTTGCCTCGACACCAGAGCTAAGAAATAGAAATATAAATCTCAATAAATATTTCATTTCCTCTAGTGAGGATCGAACCCACAACCAGTCGCGTTTGCACAGTTTGTGCCACTGCGACCGAAGTGGCCTCAAGTATTTTCATATAATTACTATTATAGTAAAATAGTTACTCTAAAGTGTTCCTAAAAGTTTATTATCAATTCAAATTCTCTTAGATAATGCACTACACTAATATAATGCTTGAATTTCATATCACGCGAGGCTATAAATATCTTGAAAGCTAAAATAAAGTCCAATATGGAGACGTATATTGGTGGCGGTGATCAGTCGCGCTCGGGTAGCTCATATGGCAATTTATTACAACTTCTAACATGGTCGCAAGTTGATATCGACTTGTGGGGATCTCTGATACTGTATATGAGCCGTCTGTATGAACCCCGCCATAACATCGGAATAGCACAGACTAATGAAAGCCACGGAGCGCATTACAAAGAGGATTTATAGTTCTGTCACTGATACATTCTATATAAACTATATTTATAATAGAGGCGTAACGACTCTGTATGTCGAATATATATAATATAAAGTGTTATTGGTGGCATTTAGTAACGTAATAGGACCAAAACCTATTATTTTTAATGTTTTTGTCTGTTTGTTTGTGCGTTTGTTCACGTTGATCTCAGAATCAGCTTAACTGATTCAATTGCCTTTTTTACTATTGTATTTTGGCAAGATTGCCTTCATGTATCGTTTAGGGTTTGTTTTAATTTAATCGGCGTAAAAATAAAAAAGTTATACATTTTAAGAAATGTTGTCTTACATAATTTTCTTTTAGAAACTTTACTTTTCTATACTTACGCTCTTAAAATAATTTTATTATTAGACAACGAAGAGAGATAAGTAAAAAAAACTAAGATACAGATAAGTAAATTAATAAATATATAGTTCATGCGGGCGAAGCCTCGAGCTAGTCGCTAGTATTGAAAATAATTAATCCTCTCAAATGTCACCGCTATCTGTAAAGATGTCTTTGCACTTCAGCTTTCCACTCATTGATTAAACGATGTCAGAACGTAACGTAGTTAAGTTAGCATTCTGGTATACTATGTATATAACGACAACTCGATTTAATATAAATCGAGCTATTAATCGAGTTATTACTCGATTTCAATATCAATAAATGAGAAAAAATAAAATATAAAATAACTAATAGACATATGGTCATGCATATAGAAATTGATTTGTTATCTCCAAAACTTTCTAATATAATATATAAATAACACTATTAGTTATTACAAAATTGTAATTTATTTAAGAAAATATACAAAGATATTAAACTGAACTGGAAATTCTGATAATGTTTGAATTAAAATGTGAGGTTATCGTGACGCAGTTGGTTAGCATCTAACTACAAACGTGTGTGGTTCTGATTTGATTTGATTTAGATTTTTTTGTCGCCCTGGAAAAGACAGAGCACGGAGTTGAGTTCCGCCACTCAACGCGTAATGTCAAAAGTTGGGCGAAGCTTGAGGAACGGAACAGCTAAACCAAGAGAGATAAAAAAGTGAAGGTCTTAATTAAAAGCTGCATTTTTTTTTTCAGAAAGTTGAGAATGATATGGTTGATACCCAATAGGTATACAAGAAATTATTTTTTCTTACTAGTAAAAAACTAACAACACCCTAGAATTACAATATGATTTTTATAAATATATAGTTATTATTTCAAAAATTATATACTTCGCCGGCGTGACGCAGCATGCTTGTGCCTAAATTTGATGGTTGTGGGTTTAATTCCAACTTGAGGGAGTGAAGTATTTTATGTTTTTATTTCGTCGCTCTGATAACAAGGCAAACCTTGGAGTTGAGTTCCGTCACTCAACACGGGAATTCGGCGTAAATTGCGGAACAGAAGTATCTTAACAGGGAACGTCTAACACTAGGTTCCCAAGTTGCCTCTGACTATACCTACTACTATGGCAATAAATCCTAAAATGGCAAATAAATTAGCTACCTATAAATTTACACAGTTTATAGGAAGTCTAATTTTGCTTTAACACTACAACTACAATCTTAATTAATTATGATATTGAATAATAAATATATTAATAAGATATAAAAACAACAATATAAGTTTAAATGTATGAAAACTAATAATATCTATAATTAGTATTTAATATCTACTTTAATCTTACTTATAAATAAAGATATTGCCCTAATTATATGGTTTTATTTTAACATATAATATAAAATATATATATGTTAAAATAAAACCAGTTAAGTGCGAGTCGGACTCGCCCACTAAAGCTTCCTTCCACCAATTTCACCATCACCACTTTCACCATAACCAATTTCAGGATTACAATTTATAAAAATTTCGTTTATTTTTTTCAGTTGAGTCCAGTCGTGGCGTAGAGGCACAAAGAGTGACTGTAAAATCGACTGGTTGTGCGTTCGATCCCTACTTGAGGAAATGAAATATTTGTTTACATTTATATTTTCATTTCTTCGCTCTGGTGTGGAGGCAAAGCGCGGCGTTGAATTCCGCTACTCAACACGCAATGTCTCTAGAACTCGCGGAAAGTGGGGAACGGAGTGTATTAACACTAAGTTCCCTCTGCCTACCTTGCTGTGTGCGGGATACAGCGTGAAGCTGATTTAATTATTTTTTGGCTTCATTTTTCTTTGCTTCAAAGGACCATAAACCGGAATATTTAATATTAATTTCAGCTTTATAATTCCACGCGATTTCCAGATAAATAGTCTTGACAGACGGATGGTACCGTTTTTCCCTTTTGAGGTAAGGTAACCCTAATAAATTAAAAATATTCAATAAAATGTTTATTGTGAAAAATGTATCATATGAAAAACATTCAATTAAATTCGCATACACCATAATTTACATTGTCCCACTGGTCCGCACACCGACGACGGGCATCCATTGTATTATATGTGTTTCAAGCAAAAAGACGAAGACGAGGTCCTACCAATAAGAGATTCTTAATAAATAATTTATAAGAAACGCGGTGCGGTAACCTGAAAATACTGAGGCGTCGCTTCCGGATTGTGCCCGCTTTCAATTCTGTATGTCTTCGATCGGCCCATTTTTTGTCTTCCACGCTTCTCTGGTGACTACGGACGCACGAACTTATTGTATATTTATATATATAAGGGTAGGCAGAGGGCACCTAGTGTTAAGACACTCAGTTCCCCACTTTACGCCGAAATCTGGAAGCATTGTGGCAGAACTCAACGCCGCGCTTTGCCTCGACACCAGAGCGAAGATTAAGTAAATATTTCATCTCCTCGAGTGGGGATCGAACCCACAACCAGCCAGGTTTACAGTCACACTTTGTGCCCCTGTGCCACGAATAGCTTCTATATATATATATATATAGGCCATTCGTGAAATACCGTCACCGTTTCAAGTAATAAATAAATATATATATACATATATATATATATATATATATATATATATATATATATATATATATATATATATATATATACATATATATATATATATATATATATATATATATATATATATATATATATATATATATATATTTATTACTTAAAACGGTGTACACTTTGCGTTATAAATAAATCAGGAGGCAATTCGAGTTTCTTTTAGAACGTCAACCAGGACAGGTTGATTGCAGTGAATGACAATGGGAATTTGACAGGTTTTGACGTTGTGGATTCTGGGATGGAAAATTTTTTTTTGTGATGAATATACAGTTTTAAGTTTTGGACGCTTGTCTTTGTACTATCGGACATAAATTAAAAAAAAATATGATTATAAAAAATAGAAATGTTGTGTGAAAAATATAGTTGTTAATAATGTTAAAAAAATTAACATCAGTTTCACGCTGTATCTCGCACACAGCAGGATAGGCAGAGGGAACCTAGTGTTAAGACACTCCGATCCCCACTTTCTGCCGAATTCTGTATGCAATGCGTGTTGAGTGGCAGAACTCAACGCCGCGCTTTGCCTCGACACCAGAGCGAAGAAATGGGAATATAAATTTAAGTAAATATTTCATCTCCTCGAGTGGGGATCGAACCCACAACAACAAAGTCACACTTTGTGCCTGCGCCACGACTGGCATCAATAATATTAAATGTAAGTACATATTGCGATAATAATAACTGGTATATGTATTTAAAAGTAAAGAAAAATATAAGCTTCCAACGCCCACTGGGTCGGTTAAGTTTATTACTTAGAAACTTGCTATTGATAGATTTAAGTTTCTCTTGAAGGATTTTATAATTATTTTACTTACAATATTTGTGTTAAATAGGTTTATTTATTGCTGCTTCAAATATTAAAGTTTAAATATAATATTGGCAATCATTTTTCTTCATCGCTGCTTGTTTTTCGAAAAAAACCTTACTGTCTGTAAAATCTAATAAATCTCATCGTATGTCAATAAAAAAGTTCGAAATATTAAAAAAATCATTTGGTAAAGTCACTAACCGTGTAATAATGAATACTAAGGACGACGAAGTAGAGCTACCGGAGAATAAGTGTGACTAGAGGGGACTCTCCACTTCTCATCTTTTGCTGTTCTCATTCATTTTTCCAAACATTAACTAGCTTACTATAACTTCTTTGCAAAGGTTTTCAAATTATATTGATACATTTCAAGATTCAAGATTCTAACTATACAAGTACTTTTATTGTTATTATTTGTTACTCAAAAGGACCTGTTGAAAGTGCCTGTTCACCCGACTGCGTACCGCAAAGGATAGTAATGTATTTATGGATATATATATATATATATATATATATATATATATATATATATATATATATATATATATATATATATATATATATATATATATACTCATAAATACATACATATATACATTGTATATATAAATAGTAAAATCGCAACCAAGAACTACAGTTCAGGGTTTATGTGAAATTAATAATATTTTAATAATACGTTCAGTATTACTTTTCACACTGATTCGTGATACTGTTATACTATTGAAATAGTTTTATAATTGATATTATATTTTTTTGTAAAATAGAAAGATTTGAGGCCAGTCGCGGGATAGGGACACCAGCGTGTGACTGTAAACGAGACAAGTGTGAGTTCGCTTCCCACTCGAAGAAATGAAATTTTTATTATTTTCATATCTTCGCTCTGGTGTCAAGACAAAGCGCGGCGTTGAGTTCTGCCACATAACACGCAATGCCCCTGGAACTCGGAGTAAAATGGGGAAGGGAAGTTTATTAATGCTAACGGAGTATCAGAGTGAAAAAAAGGAAGATTCGGGGCTCATTTTTTACCCAATTAGCGTTTAATCCTTTGCAAAAAAATATAATCTGCTTATATGAATCATTTACAAAACTAGTCAATGCTATAAAGTCAATAGTTGTTCTATATTATTTTTGTCAAAATTCAATACGTACTATCAGGTTTGTTTTTCTCTTTTTATTATATAAAAGTCCAAATATAACACTGTATTTATAGTGCGCTAATCTAAGTTAAATTTAAGCTTTTTAAGCAAAATGCTTGGTTACAGTTTATCGAGGTCGTCATTGAGTCTTTAAACGAGATGGGTAGGAGTTGTTTTCCCCCTAAGGAGAGTTACATTTAAACTATTTTAATTTTTCCGCTGTGCTGGTGAGATAAAGCACCCAATATCTTTAGTTTGGGCTGGAAGTGGATGTTGATAGTAGGGACCTACGTCAAAAACAGTAACTGAAATACTTGGATAGCATTTATTTATTTATACACTTTATTGTACACCACAAATAGATGTTTTAATTATAGATCGTACCTACTAAGTACGATCTATAATTAAAACATCTATGGTAGGTCTAGGTAGGTAGGTATAAATCGGAGCCGAGCAAAAAACCAAAGCCCAGCGTTGAGTTCCATCACTCAACATACAATGCCTCCGGATTTAGGCTGAAAGTGAAGGATGAATTAACACTAGGTTCTCTCTGCCTACCCTGCTCTGTACGGGACAAATAAAAACTAAATATCGCAATCGTAATATAATTTCAATAGCTAATCTATTTTTCACCATACAAATAACATATTTAATTTTTTACAACGCAATATCAGTTATCATATGTATTTTTTACATCGCATCCGCCGTGTGATTCCTATTAATCGATAAAACCTCATTAAAATAGTTCCGTGGCCTTTCATTTGACAGCGCCACAGTGTGCGGTGATACGATATTCGAGAATTTATTAACTCTGCTAGGGTCACACGCCACTACAACTAAGAAAATCGCGCGCTATTCCATCTTGTTAAAATATCTTCCTAGATTTATAACGAAACGTCAATATTTTAATGAATTCCACTGCCACTGTTAAAAAAATGTTTGGATGACAACAAATTTCGATGTCGATTTATATGGTTTGTGGGTAGGAGACCGTATGTACTACGGCTTATATGTATTAATATTATGTATAAAATATGAGGCCAGTCGTGGTGCAGGTTCACGAAATAAAACTACCCCCAAAAAAAACTTTCCAGTTAGAACCAAAGTGATCACAATGTGCAAATTTCATCATATCACTAATCATCAATCAAGTTAGTTATAAGTTTTAAAGATTGAGGCCGTGATGGCGCAGTGGCACAGGCGATACAATGTGACGATTATGAATGCGATTCCCCTCTGGAGGAATAAATAATATATATTTTCATTTCTTTGCTCTGGTAACAAGGCAAAGCGCGGCGTTGAGTCCCGCCACTTAACACGCAATATTCACATGTTTGACGGAAAGTAGGCGAGTCTTAACACTAGGTACTTACACTTACACTCGACACTATAGGCGATGGTGAAGCCGAAAAAAAAGAAGTTATCATGTTAGTTTAGTGATGTTTAAACATCGTATTACGGTATTTAGCCTATACAGCTTAAATTTCTATAACATGACAAATAAAACAACAGAATTACAGTTCATTTCAATATATTACTTTTAAAATATAAATATGTTTATACATGTACAATGACATACAACTAAATAAAGTTCTTAAATTTCTACATAAATTATTACAAAATTAGAAATAAGCTCAAATATTACATTATACGTTACCTTGAATACATAATGGAATGTTGTAGATTATCTTTTTCTTAATATGTCAAGTTTCTATCTCATCATACCTCTGTACTCGTCTCAGATTAAATTATTTATTAGAGCCAATATTTTATCGAAATGGTTGTAACGGTTGTGTTAATGAAATCAGACTATTATAAAAAATAAATCAGCTTCACGCTGTATACAGCAGTACTCTGTTCTTCACTTCCTACCGAATGTTTCAAGGTATTGCGTGTTGAGTGGCTGAACTAAACGGACTTTTGCCAGAACAAAGAAATGAGAATATTAATAAATAATTATTAATTCCCTCGAGTGGGGATCAAACTCACAACCGTCGCGTTATAGTTCCGTCAACATTTCGTACAAACATATCATATATTTATATTTATACAGCAAAATTTATACAGATGATCGAAATATTCCGAGAGAGTTTTCATTGTGAAAGTTTAATTTGTAGTTAGGTATGCGTATTTGTAGAAGATATGATGAAGTCTATCAAAAAACATAGGTATAATATTTTATTTTTATTTATAAATATTTAATTTCTACCCATGATCGATTAATAGTTTCTGAAAAATGGAGAAAAATAGAATACGGAATCATTTTTTCATAGGTTCTTTCCCTGCCAAATGTACCAAACAAATGTACATACATAATAACTGTCAATAAGTTTCAAGTCTGACAAATTCATATTATTTTTAGGTAGTATTGATCTTCATAAAATATGTGACAAAATTTTATGATATGCTGAACGTTACTTTAAAAGTTAGAGTCGTCTGTTAATTAAACATTGTTTTTTTAAAAATATCATACAAGGGAGAAAATATCATTGAAGCCAAACAGCGACTTTATAAGTATATGGAGACTCCACACAAAGGATATCGACCGTTACTGACTGGTTTTCTGAATTTAAACGTGATCGTACACTCTGGTCGCTCAAAAAATATATTTGTCTAAAAAAATAAAAATGTCCACAAAACTGTTTTAAAAGATCGTAAAATAAAGTTCCATAAGATAGCTGACATTTTAGAGATTTTAGGTCTTAACAATTTTACACGAAAAATTGGAGCAATGTTGGAATAAATGTACCACTCTTAAGAATATGACGATAAATAAAGTGGAATTCCTAAAAAAAAATCTTATATCGACCGGAAACTTGTTGAGTGACAAATATAACGAATTCAAACGGATCCCGTAATCAGAACCTAACCAAACTCATCAAACTACCCTTGAAGTGTATGTATCCATTCCAATAAAAAAAGGATCATCGAAATCGGTCGGTGTGATATTGAGATATTCGTCCATTTGTCGCGCACATATTTAAGACTTACGTGATTTCTAATGGATAACATTGTCAGAAATGGACCAAATGATTAAGCAACAGCTTTCAAATATAAAAAAATATTAAAAAATCGGTTCATCCAGTCAAAAGTTCAAAAGTAACAGACATAAAAAATACAGTCGAATCGACAACCCCTCCTTGTACAGAATTTATTTAAAAAGCAAATGTAACTCTTAATTTCTTAGGTATTTATTGCATTACTTTTATAATTTAGTTATTAAGTTTATTATATATTGGAAAGGTTTGTTTTTATTGTTTTCATTCTTGTCGATTCAATTTATTATTCGATTTTTTTTTTGAAGATAATCTTTAGGATTGATTTCTATTTACAAACTCAGTAAAAAAGAAATGAGTATAAAATAAATCATCCCCTTTCTATTTTCCTATCCTTGTAGTTGATTAAACTTATGAAAAAGTGATGAAATACTAGTAGGTAAATCTCGTCATCTACTATAGATTAATAAAGTATGTGATTCCGATATGTTTATTATTTCGCAACTTGCGAAATAGAAAATACAGGGTACGGACCAAGTGTCTGTAGTGCTAAGTAATAATAATAAAAATTAAAAAAAAATGCATTGATTTATGATTATAATCAATTTTCTTTTATCTATATATGAACCGTGTATGATGGTGTATTTATCTATTCCTTTTGGCATTAATGTCATATATATTTTTTTTATATTTAATTATTTAAGAAAATATCCTATCACATATCGGTCTTAATGCATTTGACACAACGTTCTTATAGTTAAATAATATAAATCACTACGTCCTAAAAAACATGTCATACTTAGCGAACATTGGTCAAAATTTAGGATTGTTTTTTAATAAATAGCACGCATTTTAGAAAATGGGATAAACGATTTAGTAAATTATTTTCATACAATACAGCATATAATGTTATCATATTATAATCAGCTTCACGCTGCCCGCACGCAGCAGTGTAGGCAGAAGGAATTTAGTGTTAAAACACTCCGTTCCATAAGTATATGAAACGGAGAGTTTTAACACTAGGTTCCTTCTGCTATTTTATGTATATTAACATAATTGATAAGATACATGCCAACGTACATATTAATACTAGAATACTAAATGCTAAACTTTGACTAGTATCACCTTACTTACAAAAACCTTGTTAAATATATACGTACAAGATTTTATACAATATAATGTAATATATAAATACTATGTTCAAATATTATGTCACCTACTGTTAAAAACATAGCAAATCTATTCAAGTCCATTAAATAAAAATTAAATTATTTTTAAACATTTTTAAAGGGTTATTCCACACTTGGGAAATAAAAATATTTATTTAGAAAACGTATAAAAATTTTAACGTAGCGGGACTCGAACCTGGTCGGTTTCCAGGAGGCGTGGGTTCGAGTCCTGCTACGTTCAAATTTTTATAAGTTTTCTAAATAAATAAAAATTAAATTGTTATTTTAAACGGTTTTCTCGTAATCTAAATTATGATAAAAAATAATTTTGGTAACAAATTGAATGAAAAAATAGTATTTATCTTCACATCAGTGATTTTATAAAGTTATATTTAATATATTGTATTATATGAAGTAATTACATGCATTATATATACAATAGAAAATTATGAAAAATAAAGAAAAACAACTTTTAAAATATATTTTAACATAGTAACACCAAAAAATATTTAAAAAAATGTATTATTTTTTATACAATATTGATACATGATATTGTTTTCCTAACAATAAAACAAAAAATATATATATATTTTTAAAAAGCTCCATTATTTCGTTGAATATTCACTTCAGTGGTCAGTACATCTCATTGAAGGCCATAGGATGTGGTGTGTGGACCCTTATATCATCCATAGGCTGTAAGGACTCAGTGAGTAGCAAGGTGCCGGGAACGTTGGGTGGAGGTACGTTACCCACTAGACTCCCGTTGACGGAGTGCCCTGGATTGCCATTTGTCATTGGACCGTGTTGATTCGATTCTTGCCTCATTATATTACGCCGCCATTTCGCTCGAGCGTTTTGAAACCATACCTTTTTGTAAAAAAAAATATTTTTTTACTATATATAAAGTGATAATTATAGAAATATATAGATATATTATCTTTATACCATTTTAACGGTTTAAATAATAAAGAGAATTTAAAATTCTTTACTAACCTGTAATACTCTCTTCGAAAGTCCTGTTTTCTGAGCGAGTTGCTTCAAGTCTTTTGCATCTGGATTTTGATTGATGGCAAAGTATGATTTCATAGTGCGTAGTTGGTGGTGTTTGAAACTTGTCCTCATGCGCTTCGTTCGTTGCGTGTGGCTGGAGACACTACCAGGAGAAGCCACAGAGGAGTCGTAGGCCAGGGATTCCATAGACGATGACAAGTCACCACGATGCAGGATTTCTGTTAACAAATTGATGTTTATAAATTTTGTTAAATATATCAGCTACACGCTGTATCCCGCACACAGCAGGGTAAGCAGAGGCAGTAGTGTTAAGACATCCCGTTTCCCATGTTCCGCCGAATTCTGAAGGCATTGCGTATTGAATGGCGAAACTCAACGCCGCGCTTTAGCCTCGCCACCAGAGCGAAGAAATGAAAATATTTCATTTGCTCGAGTAGGGATCAAACCTGCAATCAGTAGCGTTCACAGTCACTCACTTGTACCCTTGCGCCATCACTGGCCTCAAAGGCTACGGCTATTGAATTAACGGTTAAATTAATGTATAAATACAACATATTAATACAATTTTATTTAAATTTTTATACACCACAGTAGTAAATAAAATATATACATAGATATACTTTACATCTTGCGCAAAGTGAATAGAAGTAAAATAAAATGTAATTATGAACTAAAGAAGCTTATATTTTCTGAGAAAACGTACATTTCTGAAATGTAAAGTCAATAAGAACTAGGGCATACCTATTTGTGTACCTCTTTGTCAATTTAAAAAAAGAAAACTTTTTACCACTACTTAATACTTATGATATTTGCAACAATATTATTTACTATGAGATTTTTGTTTAAAAGATTATATATTTTGTATTTCTTTTTTATTTTTACAACCAACAGTTACCACAATTATTTTGTCTTTTATTTATCTCAGATATATTTTCAAAATTACTTGAAATAAGTTACGACTAAAACGCGGCTTCGACCGTTTGAAGTTACTTATTTTTTTTTTCATAATAAAAAAAAAAAAAATCAGCTTCACGCTGTATCCCGCACACAGCAGGGTAGACAGAGGGAACCTAGTGTTAAGACACTCCGTTCCCCCACTTTCTGCCGAATTCTGGAGGTATTGCGTGTTGAGTGGCAAAACTCAACGCCGCGCTTAGCCTCGACACCAGAGCGAAGAAAATGGAAATATACATTTAAGTAAATATTTCATCTCCTCGAGTGGGAATCGAACCCACAACCAGTCGGTTTTACAGTCACACTTCGTGCCGCTGCGCCACGACTGGCCTCAATTATCATAATATAGGCAAATTATACATAATCATTATCGTATAAGGTAAATACACTATAAAATAAAGTTGCATCCAAATCTGTTCAGCAGTTATAGCGTGAATGTGGAACAAACATCCATATTCACAAACTTTCACATTTATAATATTAGTAAGAAGAAGTAAGTACCTAGATGCATTCTAAATAATAAAACAACATGGAAATAAAAAACCTTTGTCGGACAAGTCTCCGGTCTAAGCCACATCCTATATTTTTTCCATCTGGTGACAGGAAGGCCACGGACTGATGCTGCAACTGATTGCAGATCCGGTTGTGGTCAAATAAATTGCAGTGATCTGATTCTCACTAGTTTTTTTTTATATTATTCCAAAAATACTAATATATTTTATTAAAGATTTTTATATTGATGAAAAAATTACTATTTAAAATTTTCTGCGTATCAAAATATTGTATATATATTAAATAAAATAGAAATAAATATTAGGCAACACTTGGTACGGCTGTCTAAGCAAATAGCCAAAGAGGCCGTCGTGGTGCAGTAGTACGAGGGTGTGGCTGTAACGCGACGGTTGTGAATTCGATCGCCATCCGAAGCGATGAATTATTATATACTAGCGGCCCGCCCACGGCTTCGCCCGCTTAAAATACATGATTATTGATTTAATAAGCAGAATTGATTGACAACTCTAATGACTTCTTATATGATTATTTTTATTACTTTAATCAATAATATTCCAATATGATTTTTTTACGACATTATCGTAACTTCTATAAGAATTTTTGATTGTTTCAAACTAAAAAATATGACCAATGTTGATATTTGATATTTACAAAATATATATAAAGCAAATTATTTATTATATGTATATATTTTTGTAACATTACGTTCTTTTTACCTATTATATTTTTTAAAGCTCTTAAATGTGCTGATGTCACTTAATAATTTAATGTATTGCTTCAGAAACAGCCTTAAATGTAAAATGATTGATTTGGGTAAGGATTCATAATATTCTTTGTAAAATAACTGCAATGTTTGCATATTAACTCCTGTACAGTTTTTAAATTAGTTACACATATTATTAGCTACATGTACAATTGGTAAATATATAGTTATTACAGAATACACGTAGAAAGGATGTTTTTAGGCTTTTTTATATAGATTTATTTCAAACGAACGAACGAACCAAAAAATCTATGTATTTGCTTGATATCTCTTTGATGATCAAATCGTTCTTTATCTCTGCGTTGAATTAATGACGATTTAAACGTAACTGTTATGATTTATGAAGGTAATCTCCACTAACAATTCAATTTTGTTTACTTTATTATATTATCAACACTTTTTACTTTATTATATTTTTATCAACAGTCATATAATCAAGACGTTTCGAATGTCATTCTTTAGCCAGGAATCTTATCTTGCGAACGTTAGTTCGGAGGCAAACTAATGCCTTGAGTTCATTCAAATGACGATAACTTTTTTTTTAATGAACCGATTTTGATGAACCAAACTTTAGTAGTTAAGTTGAGTTAAAACAAAGCAATTGGTGAAACTTTTAAGTAAATCGGTTCAATACTTTCAGAGAAAAATGTGGACATAAATATATCGACAGACAGACAGACAAGAAATTAAAAAAAAATATTTTTGCTTTCTATTATTCTTTTTAAGTGTCCCTCTATCCAAAACTACTAAATGTCTTATTATATATAGAGATTAATATATTAATTACTTAGCTCTAGCACCAAAGTAAGGAATCGAAAAAATCGGCGGAAGTGGGGAACTGAGTGTCTTAACACTACATTTCCTCTGGGTGCTGAGTACGGAAAACAGTCAAAGTCAAATAATTTTATTCAAAATAAGAAGTTACATGCTTCATTTTTTGAACGTCAAATAATTTACCACCAGTTCACTAAAATTAGTGCCTCAGACCTGAGAAGAACCGGCGCAAGAAACTCAGCGGGACTTATTTTTTTTTAAATCAATTATACAAAATCACATTTCAGCGTTTCTGACAATGATACTTTGAAATAGACTGGAGCGAGCATTTCATTCCCAAGGCGTGTTATCATTTATATAATCATTCATTTGGTAATAACCTTTAACACACAAACGTCTTTTCACAACTCTTTTAAATTGTGATATAAAACATTCTCGGACGTTTTCTGGGATCCTATTGTAAAAGCGTACACATTGTCCCATAAAAGAATTACGGACCCGATGTAATGGGGTCACAGGTGCAATAAGTTTACTCCTATTTCTAGTATTGATATTATGTACATCACCAATTTTGGCAAAATCTTTAATATTCTTCTTAATATACAGATAACATTTTCAAAAATGTATTGAGATGCAACTGTCAAAATATTTATTTTTGTGGAGCTGATTTATTTTTTTATATGAATGAGTAAATTACATATAAAATTTTCGGCACATCAAAATATAATGATATTATTAACATAAAATAAAAAGCCGTCGTGGCCCAGGGACACAAGGGTGTGACTGTAACGCGACGGTTGTGGGTTCGATCCCCACTCGAGGAGATGAAATATTTACTTAAATTTATATTTCCATTTCTTCGCTCTGGTGTCGAGACAAAGAGCGGCGTTGAGTTCCGCCACTCAACACACAATACCTCCCAATTTCGGTGGAAAGTGATGAACGGTGGGATGGAAAGTGGTGAACGGAGTGTCTTAACACTAGTTCCCGCCTACCCTGCTGTGTGCGGGATACGGCGTGAAGCTGATAAATAAAAAGAGTAATGACATAAACCAACTGACAACACTTATATGGCTGTCTAAGCAAAACAACACACTATGATAAATGTTGATATAATTGAAAATTTAGATCTATACGATAGCGTTATAGACGGTCGGTCGCACAACCCGGTGGTTTTAATTTATTAATTTCTCACCCCAGATCCTTGAGTGGTTGCGGCTGTGCGCGCCGATGCAACCTAATTATTTATAATTAAATATTTGAAACCTTGTTTGAGGTAATTTACGACGCTATATCAAAAACTGCTTAGACGTATTTCCGTTATTTTTTTTTCTAGTATTGTGTTTTTTTTTATTTGAACACCCTACAGGTGTTGCCTCCTAGCGGGTAGTTATTTATTCTCTACATTTTGTTAATTATTCTGTATTAAATCATACATTATGAAAAGTAACTAAAATCATTGCTTAGTTGCCACTTTATAAGTTATTGATATTTGTTTTTAGAATCTACTGAAAGGTGAGGCCAGTCGTGGCGCAGCGGCACGAGGTGTGACTGTAAAACCGACTGGTTGTGGGTTCGATCGTCACTCGAGGAGATGAAATATTTACTTAAAATTTATATTTCAATTTCTTCGCTCTGGTGTCGAGGCAATGCGCAGCGTTGAGTTCTGCCACTCAACACGCAATGCCTAGAGAATCCGGCAGAAAGTGGGGCACGGTCTTAACACTACGTTCCCTCTGCCTACCCTGCTGTGTGCGGGATACAGCCGAATTCTTTACTGAAAGGTGTAGCCGAATTCTTTACTGAAAGGTGTCCCGATTAAGCGAAAAAATAAAACAATGGTTTAGTAACTTAATCTAAGAACTATATTTGTTGAGGTGATTGCAACTGATTAACAGTGGTCGAAGTTAACTTTTATTTATTTAAAAGTTAACTTTTATTTATTTATTTTAAAGCTACTAACGCCAATAATTATTAATTTTAGTTATTATAATTGCACAGTCAACAAAACAAACATTATTCCAGAATTCGGCGGGAAATAAGGAGCGAAGTGTCTTTGTCGTCGTTTTTTTTAGCAGAATATGCAGTGGGAACCTACACTAGGTTCCTTTACCATATCCTGTTAAAAAAAAAACGAATAAAAGGCAAAAAACATCAGATGTTACATAACAAACTAAAAACAAACCGGTACAGTGGTGAAGTAAAACTAACAACTCCACTATCGCGGGCATTTGCTCTCACCATTAAACGACCAGATTTTATTGACAGAATTAACATGTTACCGACTTTACTTGAAAACGTTCTTTTTTCTTTCAAAAAACCAGTAATAAAGCATCGCGGTCGTAAAGCCTTCGATATTAACGATTGGTTATAAAAAATAAAGGAGCAATACGGGAATACGTGTTTTATTGCACAGATAGGCGCCGCTGTCTAAACAGCGAGAGAAGTTCTATCGTGGATAAATATAATGTAATGTCGACATTCAAAGATTAAATATATTTTAAGTAAGTTTGTTTAAGTAACATTTAGGTAACTACTTACTAGTTTTGTAATCTAAAATTAAATGCCGATGTAAATGCCAAAGAAAGCTGACTGCGGTGCCAAATCAGAAACAATGGCACACCTACTCCACTGCCCAAACTGTACTGATGTCTGTTCGTTCGATGATTTGGGTAAGGCAACAGACAATGCAGTCAGCGTGTCTAAATACTCTAACCTCAATCTGAACAAAACCAATCATATGACATGAAGAAGAATAGGGCATTTTTTATAACTTATATGTACCTATCAAATTTTCAAAGCATTTAATATTTTTCATTTAAGCACTACAAGAATTTTCAAAATAAAAAATATACAAATATATATATATATATAAAAAACATTGATCAAAATTCTTATTAATATAATATTTATTTTAAAACGCTATATTTTGTAACTTATAATACAGTCAGTCAATAATAAAATTTTGGTAGACCTTGTAAAACGATATTGATGTAAAATGAAAGCTGCCTGTCGAACAGGTACGTATCTACATGTTTTATGTCCATCAAATGTTATGGTAGTTACCAGAGAATTTAGAGCTGAACGACAAAAGAGTATAAATAATTTGTAAATAATTGCTTTATTTAAATTTAATATGGTAACCTAGTTTAGTTTAGTTTTTAGTTTATGTGTAAATGTTCTAAAAATCAGTAATAAATAAAATATTAAATTAAAAATTAAATTAAATTAAATCAGCTTCACGCAGAGTGAACCTAGTGTTAAGACACTCCGTTCCCCATTTTCTGCCGAATTCTGGAGGCTTTGAGTGTTGAGTGGCAGAACTCAACGCCGCGCTTAACCTCGATACCAGAGCCAAGAAATAAAAATATAAATTTAAGTAAATATTTCATCTCCTCGAGTGGTGATCGAACCCACAACTAGTCGGTTTTACAGTCACACTTCGTGCCGCTGCGCCACGACTGGCCTCATATATATACATTGATATAAAATTATCTGAATAGTAAAACTAAATAATAAAGTATAACGAGACACGGTTTTTCAGCAATATTCTGTTTTGTGTACTTTATATCGTAAAGGAAATCCTTAAATAACTAATGTTATACGATCATTATGCATGTATAGTAAAACACAGAATCATCAAGGTATTAGCTTAAACTATTATAAATCTTTCATTTTTATAAATGAAATCTAATTCAGATATGATTTATTATTTACGTAGAAATCGAGAGCCACAAGTAAAAAAAAAATAGTTGTCGAATATAGAACCTCCTTATTTTTAAAAAATGGTCGGTTTTTTTTTGTAATATTTGGTGCATCCGGGTAAATCTGAACTTCTATTAATTACATTTAAGTACCATTATTTTATTAAGCAAAAAGAACGAAAAAAGAGCGAAAGAAGAGCGTTTGGTACATTTAAATAATTATTAGAATTATCCGGAATTGTTCTAATCCACCTTATCTATATATTCTTATATTTTCGCGTTTTTACTTCTATTGTATTGTAAAGTGACAGTAGATAGAATGGATCATATATATTTAATTTTCTCAGGTTATGAGCTAAATGGATTTCTTTTTTAACCTTCACGCTGCATCCCTTACAAAGCAGGTTAAGCAGACGCTCTTGTCTCTCCGCCACGACGAGCTCGACTAAACTAAAATCAAATAAATCAGTTTCACGCTGTATCCCGCACACAGCAGGGTAGGCAGAGGGAACCTAGTGTTAAGACACTCCTGTTCCCCACTTTCTGCCGAATTCTGGAGACATTGCGTGTTGAGTGGCAGAACTCAAAACTCTCTGGACTAAACTAATATAAGAATAATTAACATAATCCAAAAAAATGTCAATTAAAAATTGTTATACGCTCACATCAAACTGTGAAAATCTGTTGAGAGTACTATTATGTTAAGATACGTTCTCAAGATTGATTTCGTCGGTACTTTTGGTGGCCGGCGATAGTAAATCCATCGTTTCAACGGAATGTCGCTTATCTACGTCTAACTATCTGACATTCGACCAATAAAGTTGTAAGTAGCTCGCATTGACCAATAAATAAGTAGTCGTAGGTGTTGAGTACTGACAAGTTATACGACAAGAACTTTTAATAAATTTAATATGTGGTTTCTTACTATAATGAATGGGAAAACGAAAAAACAGTAAGGGAATATAGATTTTGGTCTAGAATTTGTTAAGTTTTTTTTTTAGCTTCACGCTGTATCCCGCACACAGCAGGGTAGGCAGAAGGAACCTAGTGTTAAGACACTCCGTTCCCCACTTTCTGCCGAAATCTGGAGGCATTGCGTGTTGAGTGGCAGAATTCAACGCCGCGCGTAACCTCGACACCAGAACGAACAAATGGAAATATAAATTTAAGTAAATATTTCATCTCCTCGAGTGGGGATCGAACCCACAACCAGTCGGTTTTGCAATCACACCTCGTGCCGCTGCGCCACGACCGGCCTTTATTGTTGTTAAGTATTTGTAAAATTAATTGCAAAATTTTTATGATTGTTTCTCTTTCTTCTACTTCTTCCTCTATAAAATCTGTCTCTATTATATCTTATTTCTTTGGAAATTATAATAGTAGATAATAGTTATTACACAGTAAATATATCATGAAGTAAATAAAAAACTTTTATAATTGGTAAGCTCTCCCTCCTCGTCTACAAAACCCATGATATTAATTTTCGCAACAAAACATTTAGAAAAATATGTTAAAAATGTAAACAAAGACGACCCTATGATTGTGTATGAAGCTGCAGAAATTTAATTTATCTCGTTCAAATTCAACCATTGAATTTGAGACCAGTCGTAGCGCAGGGGCACAAAGTGTGACTGTAAATCGACTGGTTGTGGGTTCGATCCCCACTCGAGGGGATGAAATATTTACTTAAATTTATATTTCCATTTCTTCGCTCTGGTGTCGAGGCAAAGCGCGGCGTTGAGTTCTGCCACTCAACACGCAATGCCTCCAGAATTCGGCAGAAAGTGGGGAACGGAGTGTCTTAACACTAGGTTCCCTCTGCCTACCCTGCTGTGTGCGGGATACAGCGTGAAACTGATTTTATTTTTAAATTCAATCATTACGGATGTTTCGCAACGTTTTAAACACATTTTGAACTGTCGTGTTTGATTACGTTTTTAAAAGTTCTTTTAACAATTTTTTTCTTATACTGTTTCGTTGCTAAAATTCTAACCTGAGGTCTTGTGGTAAGCTTTCGCTTTGGTCGCTCGGAATCTACTTCGATACTTCTGTGTAAAAAAAAAAATAACGTCTTCGAACAAAAATATTAGATAGAAAAATATATTTTGTGTCAGAATTTAGACCTTTTAAAACAAAATAAAATTGATATTCAAAGGATTCTAAAAATTTACTTTTGAATTTGTTATTTTTTTTAATTTGCTTTGTGCTAAGCTATGTGTTATTTTTAGGTGTAACTTAGGGTTAAAAATTACTACAATTTGAATAAAGTCCTTTAGAGGCATTATCAAAATTGGCGACATATACCAAATAACTAAGCCTCCTTGGAAATCGAATCGTTGACTAAATTTGATGAAACTACCTTGGAACAGGTGGTCCGGTTATGAAGTTCTTGCTTCTTGGAAAATTCTCAACGAGAGGTTTCTATGTATCAAATATGGGGAATGGGGATGAATGGTCGGGCTCTATATTTATTATATTTTTTGGGCCTATGCTCCTAGGGCTTTCTTGCAATACTTCATATACACCAAATGGTCTAGACAAAAATTTGTGTTTTTATCAATCGAATGAACTGCCGTTCGTTATAATATTATCCATTTCAATTTCATATAGTGGTACTAATACAAATTATCTTCCGAAGCCTCGTTTTTTTGCATGAATCGTAAAGAGAAAAATCTCGTTTTATCCACTCCCGGTCCTGAATATCGTATCGGAAAATTATATCTTAGTAAAATAAAAAATAAATAAATCAGCTAGCTAGGAGGCATTGCGTGTGGCAGAACTCAGCGCCGCGCTTTGCCTCAACTCCAGAGCGAAGAAATGGAAATATACATTTAAGTAAATATTTCATCTCCTCTAGTGGGGATTGAGCCCACAACCAGTCGGTTTTAGTCATACTTTGTGCCGCTGCGCCCCGACTGGCTTCGCTCACTTATCTTAGTGCTTTCCTATATTTCCCAAAAAAAAAACAAATATGTTAAATTTTAGCTTCTCGGGCCCAGTAGTTTTAACTGTGCGTTGTTTGTTAGTCACTGTATAACGGAAGAGTTTGATAATATACATATTACTATAATAAGTAGTTATATCATTACTTCTCCTGTAGGTACAGCAAGGTAAAAGGAATCTAGTGTTGAGACAATCCGCTGCTCACTTTCTGGATAATTTTGGAAACATTTCGTATTGACTTTTTTTTACATACTTCATACATATATGAAGTGGTTGATGAAAGTGGATGAGGCGGAAGAAGTAGTTAGAGAGCGTAGCGTTTGGCACTAGGGATACAGCGTGAAGCTAAGTAAGTAAGTATTTCGTATTAAGTGATTGAACTCAACGCCGCGATTTGTCTACAAGAACGGCAAAACGAAAAAAAACCAAATATAATTCCCACAATAGACAATGGAACCCACTATCATCACTTTTACAGTCAAACACTGTTCCATTGAGCCACGACGGCCGACGGCACCGGGACGATCACGACTCATTAATATATATCATTCTGCTACGCTTAAGCTTATTACGCGCCGCAATCCCCCTTGCTAAATTGTTTTTTTATTTAGACGAAAGCTAAAAGACGCAAAGTATGTTATTTCTTAAACACAACAATCTTGTTTCCTTGAAAAAATTAATGTAATTAATATTTGATATTGGAAGACTACAGTCTTCCCATTATCGGTACTTAAAAAACATTTTTTATGAAATACGTATTGATATATCTACCTACTACCTACTTATATATACATTTTATGTAGACAGAGTAAAAAAAGTAGTGAAAAGAGTAGAAGTTCTTCTCTCTTGTGTTAAGTAAACTATGTTTTAAGATGAAAAATACTACGAAGTTTCACTACTTTATAACAAAATAACATTTTGATAGCACATTATCTACAATATTAAAATACTTATTGGAAAGAAAGTGAATAAAATAATAGAGTTATGACACTCTCTTGTTCTCTCTCTTTTAGAAACGTGAAGTTAAACAAGTAATCAATTTTCCAGATTTCATAACTATAAAACAAATAAACATATTTCAACTTACAATTAATGTTGTTACAAACTTATATAGTTACTACTAGTAACTTATATAGTATATAGTTTGGTTCTGTTATTGTCTATCGCCCAATATTAATAATCTATCTCCAACGTCAATCTTAGATTGTTTCATATATCTACCCAATCTCTAGATTGGATAGATATATGAAACAATCTAAGATTGACGTTGGAGATAGGTTATTAATTCTGGGCGTATGAGTATCGTACAATTACATAACTACGATGTAGGATAGGTAACTAGAGGTTCTACATCTTTAGCTATATAACTTTTCTCATTAGAAGTTTAAAGTTATAATATCTTAGGAAATATATCTCAATAATATAGTAAATTGATTAGTATTCTTAATCAGTACGTTTCATGTTGTAAAAGAGAGAGCTTTGCATTTGTGTGAGTGTTCATATATAGCCACAATATATAAGCACATACACTAATGTATACTGTAGACACCAATATTATATTTGTGTGACGTAAATAGTCAAGTGAAACGTATCCATTGCTTGGATTTAACCGGTTTATACTGCTTTTTGACAACCTGCCTCCACACTTCTTGTACCGATAGCAGCATCACATATTTATTAAGCCCTGCAGAATTCGGCAGAAAGTGGGGAACGGAGTGTATTAACACTAGGTTCCCTCTGCCTACCCTGCAAAGTGCGGGATACAGCGTAAAGCTGATTTTTTTGATTTTGATTTTGAATATTTTATTTTTGTATTTGATTGATTAGAACTAAAAAGGAATAAGTTTGCATTATAATTGTACAACAATGGAAAAATATATGTGACCAGCCAATACAGACCAGCCACACACAATACCGTTCTTGATCATTGATTCATAATTAACACAAATATCACATCAGATAAAATTATAAAAATGCAATGTTCAGTGTAGAAAATTAATTTAAAAAACCTTTTTTCTGACGCTACTTTTAACGCACACAATTACAAGACTCAGCTTAAGCCTCGCGAACTGTAACGTGACGAAACAAAAAAAAAGTAAATTAAAAAGTTTAGATTGAGATTTAAATATAACTTCATTGCTCATACACCCCGATTAAGGTTAAATGATACTATAAATCGTCGAACAAGATACTTATAAGTTCCGGGACGCTAAGCAGTTTTTTCCCTACGACAGGTGACTGGACTGGGGCATATATAAAAAAATTTTTGAGGGCAGCCCATTTTAAACGTTGCCCTTGTTTACTATTCAAATTTTTGTTTTTATTAGAAGTATTGTTTTGGTGGCTTTTAACCTGATCATTAATTTTTAATTATTCTCGTGTGTGATGGTATTACTAAGATTAATGTTTCGTGCCTAATGTAATATGTAAAGTTATTCTTTTTTATCATGTTGTAGAAGATTCATATTTATTTAATGGACTTAATAAATTTGATAATTATCTTACAGTTTGGAGTGTATCAAAATTTTGTGAACTAATTTTAATATTTGAAAGCTTTCCGTAGCAACAATGACACACTTCTATTTGAAATTTTAAAACTAAAAATGGACAGAAGGATTTTTACATGCATTTTATTTTAAATAAATATTTTTTGTGAACACTCGTTAGTTATTAATAAACGTGTTGGTTATTTATATTGTTTTAGATTTTATATAATAATAGCTACATACACTATATAGCCACCAGTCGTGGCGCAGCGGCACTAGGTGTGAATGTAAAACCGACTGGTTGTGGGTTCGATCCCCACTCGAGGAGATGAAATATTTACTTCAATTTATATTTCCATTTCTTCGCTCTGGTGTAGAGGTTAAGCGCGGCGTTGAGCTCTGCCACTCAACACGCAATGCCTCCAGAATTCGGCAGAAAGTGGAGAACGGAGTGTCTTAACACTAGGTTCCCTCTGTCTACCCTGCTGTGTGCGGGATACAGCGTGAAGCTGGTCGATTACTTGGAAAATATGAAGTACTTATATTGTACCTATTCCTTACTTTTCCTATTTGGCATGAAACAGAATCTAAATAAAAGTGTTTCGAACTGACACATTTATGGTTTATTTATGTTTTCTAATATCTATAAAACATTGACATTACTAAGGTGCCGCCCGCCACAAAATTCGATAACTACAACAACTATATTAAGTTTATTTAAAAATAAACTCTATTACCAAAAGTTAAAATAGAAATTCCATTAATTATGTTTAAAACGCATGCTTAGTTTTGTTCGTGATTGGGTATAAGATAAGCGGCAGAATGTCACTCCACGTGCTGACCGCTTCAGTTTTTTTTTCTTTTTTTGTTTAATGATGTTTATTAATTAAAAAATAACTCACTTTCACATTTCAGTTTGGATACCCGCAATATCTTGGAAACTCACCAGATGGACTTGCTTTAATCGAAAGCGAGATATACGTTTAAAGTAACAACTTACTATTTAGAAATGTTTTTTGTCAGTTTTACTGAGTGCAGGATATAGCATCCCGCACACAGCAAGGTAGGCAGAGGGAACCTAGTGTTAAGATACCCCGTTCCCTATGTTCCGCCTAATTTTAGAGGCATTTCGTGTTGAGAGGCGGAACTCAATGCCGCGCTTTGCCTCGACGTCTGAGCGAAGAAATTAAGATATTAAATATTTAATTTCCTCGACAGAGATCGAACCCACAACATGTCACATTTGCAGTCTCTTATGCCCTTACACCACGAATAGCATCTATAATATAAATCAGCTTCACGCTGTATCCCGCACACAGCAGGGTAGGCAGAGGAAACCTAGTGTTAAGACACTCCGTTCCTCACTTTCTGCCGAATTCTGGAGGCATTGCGTGTTGAGTGGCAGAACTCAACACCGCGCTTAGCCTCGACACCAGAGCGAAGAAATGGAAATATAAATTTAAGTATATATTTCATCTCCTCGAGTGGGGATTGAACCCACAACCAGTCGGTTTTACAGTCTCACTTCGTGCCGCTGCGCCACGACTAGCCTCTATAATATAATATAATTTAAAATACTATTACAATTTAAAAACTACATTTCTTACGCTTTGCAATCTGATTTTGGAAGATCTAAAATCGCGATCGGTTCATGTGAAGTTCGAGTGAGTGACTTTTCAATGTTCAATATTTCAATTATCGATAAGGCACGTAACGTTTTCAAGAGTCCTTAGTTGCTATTATCGATGTCACGCGCTTGGTCTCTAGTGGTACTGTTGGCCAACAGAGCAGCACAGCCCATTGTTTGGTGGTAAACTAATCGATGAAGTCAATAATGTTAAAGAAAATACTACACTAGAAAAAGAAATTACATATATAATTTTTTTTTCAATACATTATTATATGGCATATTTTATGTAAAAATTTCATATGAAAATTTTATACATTGTAAAATCTGTATATAAAAGTTTCCGACAAAAGCAACCACTGATAAAAGCTGGCGAGCACAACTCCAGTAAACTTTTGAATGCAAATATTTTATTATACATACATACATATAAGAAGAAAACGAAAATATTATTTCTTGCATATGAAAGTTTAACTTGGCGAGCTGAGCGAAGTACGTCGTTTATTGCGAACAAACTTCACCTCTTCTATACACATAAACACTATCGATATATCCAAACTTTGCTTGGAAAGTGAGAAAAATAACGAAGTGTCGTTCCACAGTCCATTCAGACCAGCTCCATGATTAATCGGGTCGAGGAGTCACACAACCTGAATTCACCTCAATGAGTGCCTCGCGTTTCGACGCCATAAAGAATAATTCAGACGAGCGACCTCCACGAGGGGTCCAACGTATACAACCACGTTTTTCCCACTCAGCCTTACGAAGCCACCGTACGCGAAAGTGAGACAAAAACAGTTTCAAGAGCGCGTCGTCTATTCATTAGTTGTGATTACGACCGAGCCGGGATGAATTGACATCTGGGACGCCGGCGCGGGGGACTCGTCCTCGTGCTTTCCCTTCTGAGGTTTTTGCGAAATTTTAAGCGATATGGATGTTCGATCAAATTTGTGCCTTATGTTTTGCTGTCTGAGGGCCCTCCGATGGTATTGGGCCCCGTTGCAGGATGTAATTCGAAGACTATCTAAAAACGCTACAAAAAGTTGTACGTGTAAGTGTGTATGTGCGACAGATAACAGGAAACAAACTCAAAGGGAAGTGGAAATAAAGGCATTCCTTAGCAACGAAGCGAAGTGAATAAAGTGAAATGGTGGCTTTTTCTGAGCTTATTTCTGAATCGAATAACAAACGTAATTAAAGAACTGACAATTTTTCATTACTGTGGAAAGCTTAACTTTAAATAAAATTCGCCAATAAATATAAAATCGCACAGAGCGGCATTGCGAATTTTCATTATTTAATCTGTCCGTTTGCTTACCTAGAGCAGTGCTAGCCATCCTCATTGTTTGAACCTGCATGTCTTCAGGGGAACCTTGGGGCAGTTTTCTCTTCCTCGGTCGACCCTTCTGACTGGGACCTCCAGTGAAGTATTGATTAGGCGAATCGCCTTCACTATTCATTTCTTGGCATCTGTACGAGAAAACAAATCTATACATATAGTATAAAACAAAGTGTATCTTTTAAACTACGTCCGGGAATTTTAAAGTGATTTTCACTAAAATATATATAATATATTTTTCTTTATTTAAGATATATGGAGTGATTTTAGGGAAATGTTTGCATATATAAAACATCCATATTATATAAAAAGAAAAATTGTAAAACAAACACACATTTCCTCGTTTACATAGCATTTATTGACTAAACCTTACAAGATATAAAAATGTTAATTATGTCAATGCCTTTTTTTTATAACTTTATTAGCTTTTAGGAATATTTAGTTGGCAGTTATCAATTAAAAATATTTTTGCCATGGCACTACCGGCACCAAGTCCTCCTCCTCCTCCTCCTCCAGGAATGGATTTTAAAGTGTTTTTTGTTAAACATGGCCTATAGTGCCATATTAAATAAATCAAACAATGTAAACAATTTATTGATTTATCTAATATGGCACTATAGAGGAAATATTTACTAGTAAGCTTTTACTATACAATGCAGACTCAAATGGAGCGACCGACCATAATTCATGTACGACACGCCGACACGTCGCTGAACGTTTACTGAAATAACAGTACCTAGGTACCTGTAGTCTGACGTTCGAACAATGAAGTTTCCAACGTAAATTTTACTATATTTCCTCTTTTTGAGGCATTTGTGGCGCAGCGGCACAAAAGTGTGACTGAATTCGACGATTGTGGGTTCGATCCCCACTCGGGGTAATACATTATTATATATTAATATTTTCATTTTGGTAACAGCATGCAATGCCTAAAAAAATCGGCGGCAAAAGGGAACGGAGTGTCTTAACACTACGTCCCTCTGCTTGCTCTGCTATATGCGGGATGCAGCATAAAGCTGGAGAAAAATCCTCATATGCCTACGTTGAATTTAATTTCGTACGTTCCTATAATAATCTATTAATTAGATTATTCGTATGACTATATAGCTGATAAGTTCGATCGACAAATGTCAATTTGCAAACATATTAAACTACTTACTATGGTTTAATTGCTGAAAACTTTGGAATTTAGATTGAAATATAAGTCCGCCCTGTATATTGTAGGGATATAAAATTTTACTTGATTTTTTGTTAATATTGAAATATTTATTATTTTACCTACTAAAAATTTATGTTAAGTGTGTTTCGTTCCAAAATAAATAAGCTTCACATTGTATCCCTTACACATCAGAGTAAGCAGTGGGAACCTAGTGTTAAGACACTCCGTTTCTCATTTTCCGCCAAATTCTGGATACTTTGCGGTTTGAGTTGTGTCAGTGTTGTGGAACACAACGCCGCTTTGCCTCGACACCAGAGCAAAGAAATGGAGATTACATTTAAATAACTACAAGATCATTTTCTCGAGTGATCATCGAACCCACATCCAATCACGTATACAGTCACACACTTGTACCCCTGCGCCACGACAGACGCCAAAATAAATCACTTTATTTATTTTATTTCATAGAAATATTAATATTCGAATCGAGCATCTAACCTGAAAACCGTATTCATATCCTCATCGCAGTAGTCGTCCATACAAGCGCTGTCGTAATGGGGGCGGCAGTAAACGAGGCCGTTCCTCATGCCGAACACGTCGCCCTTAGAGAGCAACGTGCCACAAGCCACGCAGGTGAAGCAGGTCAGGTGGAAGACCATATCTCTAGCTCGCATCACCAGCTCGTTCGCCGTGATGCCGTTCCCGCATCTCGCACACCGCTTCACGCAGAATAATCTGGAACAAATTCTATGTTTGTTTGGAGAGTTTTAGATTATGTTTGTGTTTTACCAATATGTATGTATGTGGCTTATAGTTTTATTGGTATTGTAAATAGCAAAATTTAATATAAAAAAACACATTCGAGTATTTTTTTTTAAATGAACAATATTTATTTATTACAGTGTCTGGAAAACATAGTGAAAAATACGTAAGATTTTACCTTAATTTCAAAATATACATTACATTTTTCATATTTTTTTAAATATAAAAAATAAAAAAAGAAGTAATAAAATACAATCTATTAGAAAGTAGGGATATCACTTCTGTAAGTCGATAGTGTAACATGATTCTATATTTGCGATAACATCGTTATTATAATATTTTCTGGCTGGAATGATGATTCATATATTATTTGAAAGTAAAATAATTATACCATATGCTCAACTCAGAAGGGCCACAACACGCCACAGGGAGGGATGTTTGTCAAATCATGTCAAGTTGACTCTAGTGTCAATTTTAATAAGGGGCCTTCGATAATAACGAAAACATACCTGTAATTTTATTTCAATTTTTATTATCGTCAAAGTTGAGAAGTTTTTTTTTAGCGTCACGTTGTATCCACAGTAGGGTAGGTATGGGGAACCTAGTGTTGAGACACTCTGTTTCTCGTTTTCCGTCAAGTGCGGGCATTGTGTGTTGAGTGACGAAATTTAACAACGCTCTTTGCCTCGACATCAGAGAGAAGTAAATGAAAATATTAAATATTTCATTTCATCGACTGGGAATCGAATCGACAACCTGTCGCACAACTGATGTCATATAATCGAGAAGTAAGCCGCGTTTCAAATAGGGTGATGTGAGAAAAAATATTATTATTATCACTTATTAAAAATTAAAACACGAGAAACATTATCCATACCAATCATACTAATATTATAAATATGAATGTAAGTTTGTTTGTTACACATTCACGCAAAAACTACTCAACGAATTATAATGAAACTTTATACACAAATCCTTACAGGCTATAGGAAGGACTTTGGATACTTAAAAAACCTATTCTTTGGCTAAAATATAAAAATAAATTTAAACGAGCGAAACAGCGCTAGAGTCTCTAGTATCCAATAAACTTAGAATTAATTTGAAATACCCACATATCTTATAAAACATACTGTTATATCGCTTCGCCTTAGTTCAAACGCGTGTTCAATCGGACAGATGCATAATGTATTTAGTGAGTGGAACAGGTGTGTGAACCGGGCGAGTGTTGCCTTTGAGTGACGTGAAAACGACGCCCCCTTAATTGCAGCAGTTGACACCTGACAACTGCCGCTATGCCCATTGAGCACTGAAACATTTAGTGTCCCTTTTTTCCGCCATTAGCCAATGTTCTAGACAGTTTAGCTCGATTGTTATCTAATTAATGTCATTTATGAATTATTGTTATCTTTTATATTTCCATTTCTTCGCTCTGGTGTCGATGTTAAGCGCGGCGTTGGGTTCTGCCACTCAACACGCAATGCCTCCAGAATTCGGCAGAAAGTGGGGAACGGAGTGTCTTATCTATATACACTATGTTCCCTCTGCCTCACAGCAGGGTGCTGTGTGCGGGATACAGCGTGAATCTGATTTAATTTTTAATTTGATTTTTGTTATCTTTGTGACAACAGCATTGAATGTAAAGAGAAAGTCCGAATGCGTGAAATGTTAAATAGTAAAAAACAAGTTTAATAGTTTGAAATATTATCGGATTAATATTGAATAATTACCACCAATGTTCAATTTAAAGTTCAAATAGTTTCTATCAACATATAAACAAATCATATTTTTTTGTTACATCAGGAGATTTGAATTTTACATGCGTTTACTTTCTGGAAAAGAAATATTGGTTAAGGAATGGGTCCCTACTGTTAATCATTGACATCTCTATCTACACTTCTGTACTAATATTATAAAGTGGGAAGAGTTTGTTTAGTTGAATGCGGTAATCTCAGGATCGATTTGTTTTTTTTTTAATGAGATTGCTTAATTATTTAGGAAGGCTAGGCACATTAAGATCTATAGGAGTAGAGAAAAAATTAAAAATGTCGAAAAAACATGAGAACTCGGTAACTTTCAAACGTATTTTGCATAGCAACGTGTATCACGGAACTGTTGCCCTTTAGAAGTTCTAAAAAAAAATTCCGCGACAGCATATTTCCATTTCCTAAGGATTGGCCCATATTAACCAATTTCATGGGTTACAAATTACAAAAAAATGAACAAATATTTTCGAAACTGTTTTAAAATTATATGGTATTTTTCATTCAATTATAGCATATCCTAACAAAAACACGGATATTTTTGAAGAATATGACAGCAATTTACGCCCAATATTAATAACCCATCTCCAACGTCAATCTTAGATTGTTTCATACATCTATCCAATCTAGAGATTGATTGGTTTTCTCTAGATTGGATAGATGTATGAAACAATCTAAGATTGAGGTTGGTTGATTGGTTGGTTGATCTAAGATTGACGATAGGTTATTAATACTGGGCGTTAGAATACAGGAGAAGAGGGCTGCTTCGCATCGCTCGTGGTACTTGTAATATCTATATTAATATTATAAAGCGTATTATTCTCAGAAGTTACTGGTTTGGATCGACCAAAATCTATTTGTTCTAGGTAGTCCATTTATCGATGAAGAATATAGGATTCTCGTTAATAGTTTCCACGAACCCCACTTTTGATTGGTCGAACTTACCTTATAATGCGCACACATAGCTATTCAATTCTAAAGTATTACCATTTGAACAAACGGGCCTCGTCACAAGTTAAAGCTAATTACATGTAAATATAAAAGATATTTTTTACGATGTAATAAATTAATAAAAAATTTGCTTTATGCTGTATCCCGTACACAGCAGGGTAGGTAGAATCAATCTAGTGTTAAGACACTCCGTTCGCCACTTTCCGCCGAGTTCTGAGGTATTGCGTGTTTAGTGGCGGGAATTAACGTCGCGCTTTATCTTGACACCAGAGCGAAGAAATTAAGTAGGGATCGAACGCACAACCAGTCGATTTTACAGTTGCACTTTGTGCCTCTGTGCCACGATTGGCCTCAAAAGAAAAATAATAAGTTTTAGTCCAATAATGATTGTAATTTTCCAAATCTTTAACAGTATTTTTTATATTCAAATTGTATAATGCTTTTGGCACTGTTGGCCTGTACCCTTATATTGATTTGTGGGAGGCCGAGCTAGAAGAGTTCTGACCTTGGCTAGATCACCTTTTCACAGGTGCTAAGGGTTTTTGTGAAGTCGCGAACGCGTCTCCTTAAGGGATTAACGCCTTATGAGATCAGCGTCGTCGAAGAGAACGTTGTAACGAGTGGGTAATTACAGGCTTTTACTACCACGAGGATGACTGTATTTTCATTTAAAATGTAACCTGAATCTTATGACAAAACCATGTCGGAATTGAAATTTGCATATTTGTGTTTTACATCTACCTTTTAAAGTATCTATCTACACATATCTATCTATTATATATTATACATTATATATCTATCTATTATCTATATTATATTATCTACATTATATACTTATCTACTATCTATATTATATTTTTTTTCTTTACTTTTATTTAAAGATTATTGTGATCCTTAAATTTACGATAAAAAATATATATGTATAGACATAAACAATTACAAAAAAATAAATTCTTTTTACACTACCGCCTAGTTAGCGTTGGATATCATTTTTTACACTTAGCCCTTTGATTCAGCTCAATATTTAATAACATTAAAATATTATTCGAATATAATAATTCAAACTAAAAAAGAAATATCACAAATCATTTATATATTTCATTATATATTTCACACAAAAGATTCCTTTATTACATCTGAAATTAAAACAACGCACAGCTCAATTCGGCATTCGCAAAAACATTCACCTTCGCAAACAACAAAAGCGCAAGCATTTAAATTTCGTAACATTCTAATATGCAGCCAATCAGGGGAGTATTCCAAATTTGAAATCACACTGGAATATTTTACGGTAGCGCTCGCCATTTTTGTTACGTAAATTTAAATATTACGAGTTAAACCTATAAATTAAATTGATTTTCATTAAGGAATTTGAGATTGTTTATATTATATTTATTCATTTACTGTATAAATATAGTAGTACCTGTAGTAGTCTTCCTTACAGTAGATGTTTCCGTCTCTAGAGAAACATGTGAGCTCGCTGTCCAGCGGCAATCGGCACTCGCAGCAGCGGAGGCAGGAACCATGCCACTGACGGTCTACAGCCAGCAAGTAGTACCTGTATTAAGGATAAAAAATTATATATTACTTACAGAAGAAAATACATATGAAGCCATATAGCAGAGTAGACAGAAGTAGTCTAGTGTTAAGACACTCTGGTCCCCACTTTCCGGCGATCTTATTGAGTAGCGGAACTTAACGCCATGCTTTGTTTTACTAGAGCGGGGAAATAAAAATAATTTGTTCTTTTTAGTGAATACCAAACTCACACCCACCGTGTTCACAGTTACACGCTAACTTCCGATTGCGCTGAGATAGTCTCTAAGCGAGTGAAGTCAAGTGCTTAATTAATAACAATAAAAAAAACTGCATATAAATACTGTGAATTAATAATATTTTTTAAAGTTTATAGTAAGTAAATTCATATTTATTTAAAATAAAATAATTTTATACAAAGAAAGTTTCATAATTTCTGTTTACTTCTCAATAATTAAGATACAAATTGTTAACAAAGCATAATAAATTTATTACATTTTATATTGTAAGTATTACCTGTCTTGTATCCTGCCCCCGCAGCCAGCGCACTCGTCTGGGGTAGCAGGCGACCCCTCCGAACTCTCTCTCTCTTTAAGCATGTTGTCGTTCTCCGTCCTGCTCTCCGGATTGGACTCTTTGTCTCAAATAACAAGATTCATTTCCGCTTGCACGCTTTTCTCTTCAACGTTTGAAGCAGACATAGCTCGTCTAGGTTGATAGTCAATACGCCTTATGCACGATATCTATTACAATATACATACATATTTAAATCTTTGAATTGATTATTTTTACGCACTAATATGTTGAATATAATTATTAATTATTATTATTACAAAAAAATATTAAATTACATAATAGTATTTAAAAGAATATTCTGTAATGTATAAAACTCTATTTTGTCTCTACCATAATAATAAAACCTAGCATTTTGTATCGTTAAAAAGGAACAAAGACAGTCCACGTCTCTCCAATACAGCGAAAAGCAAAAAGTAAATCCATAAATTTGAATACAGACTTATATTTTCCATATAAAACGGTATCGGCTGCCTCTTTAGCATATCATTTATACTTGTGCCTCGTGGGCTAGGCACAAATCAGCAACAGTATACAATGGAATACATATAGGATTCTATAGAGTTTTATACTAGTCCGACCCTTTTATTGGAAGACAATGGACGCCGAGCTTTTTTGTTTTGTTCTCGTCTCGAGAACGATATTCACCTTTAAAATGGGAATATTAAATATAAACCCATATAATAGACCCTCAAATACTTTTAACTCTAACAGATTTAATATTTATGTTTGTAGTATATTTTTGGGTTATTTTTTTTTCGAACTTTGAAATTGACTATAGTAGAGTCTATTTATCATGATTTCAAATATATCGTACTATTAAATAAAAATATATATATCTTAAATAACTTTAAAGAAACTTATAATAACTCTATAATATTTATTTAAGAAAATAAGCTGGGAAATAATATTAAGATGAGCTCAATATCTAATAAACGGTTTTTACAAAAAATAATAAAGATGTTGAAGTGCCGAGAGTACAGTGCGAACATCACGTTCTATAACAATGGGGCTACAGAAAGGTAGGTGACCTGACCCATGAGAAATAATAGACATAGCAACTTTTCACTGGTGTCTTGTTAAATATTATATAATTTAACTTTTAACTACTCATCTATTAGGTATATTACTACAAAACTATTATGAATTAAATATGGTATACATCGTATTTAATTTTTTACCTACATATATATTTTATGTTTAATTCAATGTTATTTTTTGTCAAGTAGGCAAAGAAAGTAGTGTCAAGACATTCCGCTTTCCGCTTTTCACTCAAATTCGAGACACTACGTGTTGAATTGTAACTTAACGTCACGTTTTGCCTTACAGGAGAGGCGAAATAAAAACAGATTCAGCTTCACGCTGTATCCCGCACACGCACGGTAGGCAGAGGGAACCTTGTGTTAAGACACTTCGTTCCCCACTTTCTGCCGAATTCTGAAGGCGGAATCTACACAAATACAATCTAAAAACAAATAAAACAAATATTTCTCTGAGAAGAGTTCAACCTTTGCAATTATAAAAAATGTTGTGCCACCGTCGCCCAATTTATTAATGATATTTATTTATCTTTTAAAATTGCACACCATACTGAACAACTATTGCTATAGCGGCATTTTGTTATTTCCTACAATTTATCTGAACTATTATACTTCTCCATCAGATGTTCCAGATCATTGCTTTAATATTTCATTGGAAAATGCTTTTGAATATTTTTTCTAAGACGCTATTTTATTATTTTTGACAGTTTAGCTGGACTATTTTGGTTCATCATGAGACGTTCAAGGCGTCCGTGCACCAGAGGCAGGTTATGTGTATACAAACAGACTTAAAGACAAAAAATTAAAAATCTTAGATTCATATTCTATTATGTTTTTATACATTGTTTTTTGCAAATGTATTTAATGTACAGAGACAATTTATTTACTATTTTATTATAGTATAGATTAAATGATATAACAAAAAAAAGATCAGTCACATGCATTTTGGAGAGGAACTAGGTATACCTATAGTAAAGATATTTAAAAAAGAATGTTCTTGATAAAAATTGTTAATTTCATTCATTGTAATATTAAACCTTCTCTTCACAATATAATTTATTTTCGCAGAATTTTTCTCTAATATTTATATTAAAAAAATATCCTATTCTTCTCACGTTTATACTATTTATACAATTCTTATTCCATATATTTTTCAATATGTAATATTATTTTTTGTAAACAAATAATTACTAGTAATAATAAATACATTGTTATTATTAAAACAATTTTATTTTCCTACCGTCTGTGAACTAACTTGTCCGAATTCTTTGTTGTTTGACAACTGATTTGTTATTTTTACTTCCTTCATACTAAAAAATAATAATTTTAAATTTTCAGGGTTTTTTTGTATATTCATAATATCCTTTTTTTTTAATTAATGAATTTTTAAGTAGAATAAATATATAGTAAAAGATTATGAAAAACATCTTACAATCCTTCTCTAAAAGAAATAAAACAACACTTCAATTAACATAGAAAATTACACAAAATAATAACACATCAATAAAAACTGAGTACTTTCTCCCTATTACAGAGTCTTTAAACCTACTTAAGGCTTTGCAAGCCTACTCAATAGAGAAATACAATTACAGAAATACCGGTATTTGCAAATGTTTCAAGTTAAACACTCAATAATACCTGTTTAGTTATTAAACTAACAATTTCTTGTTAATATTCTATGTACGATTGTGCTGGAAATACTTAAAAAAATGTACCAGCAGGGTAGGCAGAGGGAACCTAGTGTTGAGACACTCCGTTACTTCGGCTTAGTGAACGCTTTCATGATATGTACTTTATTAAAATTTTTTAAAAAAAGTCGACACATTATGTTGAGGAGTATACAACGCAACGTTTTATTTTCCTAAAATAAAAATTTGAAAAAAATAGAATGCGGAATTGAGCAATTGTATTACATTATTCTAAGAATTCAATTATTAATAATAATATTTTAAAGATTTATTATTTTATGCTTAATTTTTTTTATACATACTTAAATTGGAGGTCAAATCCCTTAATTTATGACTTTACGTAGAATAAAAATAAAGCACAGTTTACTTTAACAATGTCGCGTAAAACTTAATGGTAGTTAATCATCAGTCAAAATATAAATCATTATTATCTGGCTTCTGATCTATAGCTAATTAGTGATTTGGAATTTCAGTAGTCATTTGTTGTTTCTTTTGTATTTGTTTAATAATACATTATTAAGGTTCCATACCTCTGACTCGCTATCGTCTGTCAGTCTGTCAGATTGTCAGTCATTTAGAACGGTTTTTCTCAAAATCGCGTGGTTGTATTTCATATAATAATTCCTGGGAACGCAGAAAAAATAAGTTTTTAAGTCAGCACACTCAAACGATTGGTAACCATTGTATTTGTCGAATTTTATATGAGTCAGTGTTAAAAATTGATTATTTAGGCATAGGAAAACGAACATATAAAGCAAAATTGGTAATTTATATTACAAAAAAATATTAATTAAAATTTTATTTTTATAGTTTGTCTCGTACGAAATTAATGCACACACCTGAAAACTTTACAAATTATATAAGTCACGTTCCCGTTTTTTACAATCAAGAAATTGGTACGGAACCCTCGGTGGGAAGTCAGACTCATGACTTATTATTGAATATTTTTTTTAATGGGTGAGTCTCACTTGCAATTGAATAGTTTTTTTTAATAAATCGTTTAAAATAAAATTGTTTTAACTGCCTTATAATCAGGCAAAATTTATATTTAAAAAAATAAATAAATACACAATGCATTACAATTTGCAGTACCTACCTAGACTATATTTCCAAGTATCGGACGATATTATTATAAAATTATATATTTTCCGATTATAAAATATTCAATTATAATTAATACTGACTTAGGATTCTAAATTAATGCTCTGAATCCCATTATTTAAGGAATAAAATATTTATAGATATAAATTCTTAATATATCTATGTATATTTTTAAGTTTAAATATTTTTTCGAATATTTCAAACTATATTCATAATTTTAAATTAATTACGTAGTACCTACTTCGAACTCGCTTATGAATTGACCAAAAATGTTTTTAATCCATTTTTTTACCTAAGAATTGTACTTTTAAAAAAAATTTACTTAAAAAAAAGGTTATTTATGCGTTTTTTAAATGTGTAAGTAATCGAAACAGCCATAAAAAAAACTTGCAGTTTTTAATTTTCGGTACTTTACCTAGGGACGTGACGTGTGAGGGTTGTAACACAGAAATCTCTCTACTGTTTGCTAAAAAGTCTCGGTCTATCGATAACAAATATCTAGCACGTACCCCGAAGTCGGCACTAGTTTTGATTACTACATTTTTTTTAAGTGGAAAAAAAAAAAGTCAGTGAAGGTGAATATTAATGCGTATTGCTTTGGTCGCAAGTCCCAGGTGCTGGTCTGAACTACGCACACTCTAGCTCCAACAGAAATTTCTTCTCAACTGCTGGGCTAACAAAAATAAGACTCATGTTATATAGTCACCAACAATCTAGCTTCACCCTTTTTTAGCTTAAGCACAGTAGGCGAAAAGAACCTAGTTATAGACACTATACGATATCTGCCCAAATTCGTGACATCGCGCATTAATTGGCGAAACTCAACTCCGTACTCTGTCTTGGCAGAGCTATGAAATGAAAATAATTCATTCCTTTGCATGGGAATTCTAATGCGCTCCAACAGAACAGTGATTTTCTGGAAATATTGGTTATATAGATAAATACCTACAATCTCAGACATAGGTACTGGAATACGTGATACACCTGTTCGGTGTAAAGTAGGTATTCCTTTTTGGATTATATATACATATTACAACTATCCAGAATATCGAAAAATTTACTATACGAGCACCTATACCAGAAAACAAAATTATATCTACACACACAATGGCTAATCACCACGTTAATATTTATACTGTTCTTATTAAATAACTCATTTTGGTAATTTGTATCCAGCTCTTATCTAATCAGCAACAATATACCTCGAAGCCTTTTATCGGAAATTGCGTTTTTAACCTAAAACTATAAATAGTTTTACGATGGCTGTTAGTTTCGATAAGGGTATTCTAAACTAAGGTTTTAAAATTAAGAACAATAAACGAAACATTTATTGCAGACCAATTATATAACCTAATAAGTTACACTATAGTATTTAAAAATACATTTTTTTTAATTATTTTGCTTAGATATAAGATTTGTATGTTGACTTGTGTATATTTATGTATTTAGGAAATTGTAAGGAACTGTTCGCATTGAGAAATTGACAGGATAAAAATATACCACGTCTATATTGACATTTTCAATGTTTTTCTATAAGAAAGTATGAGGCAGAGCAAAAAAAAAGAATAAAACAAAATTATATGCAATATATGAACAATTTTTCCAACTGCCTGCAAAGAAATTAAATGATCCACTGAATGATGCACTCAGAAAAAATAAACCTAGCGCAAATAGGAAACAAAGCAAAAAAATGACTTAAAACACAATATTTCAATTTAAATATATTTATGAAATTCTATTATTAAATCCTACAAACTAAAATTTTTGATTTGTAGTTGTTTATATTTTCAATAAGAATCATATAAGATTTTTTTGCTGGGAATATTTCACTATTTCCAACTTATTTTTCCTTTTTGTTATATCCGATATATCCTTTTTGTAATACACGATATAGAGTCTAGTAACTAAAAATTCCTATAGGAGTCTAATTTCATTAGGAAACTGTTTGCTTGGAATGACTGGCTTTTTAGGTCACTCTCTCACTCTCTTTCCTTTCCCTTTTTTTAATTTGGGTTCCAGAAAATAAATAATACTTATTTTTATTGGCAATTTCTTATTGACTCTATCACATAGATATCTACGAACTAATAGTCCTATGTATAAATTAAATAAAGACAACAAAAAGTACATACCTAGAAGAACCTCGCTTAACCAACCATTAAACAATTACCAGCCATAATAGTTATACACTTTTATCAATGATTACGACAAAAAAAAACATTTCTTCGTCAAAATACACAATATTCGAAGGCAAAATTTGCAACTGCAATGCTATCGCATCTCGAACGAGGGGAAAAATGCTGCGACCCCTTTGGGCGGCATCATATAGCCTCCTTGCCACCCCACGCCACACCCTTCGCAGCTTAAACTCACATAGCATTTGTTCCTAAGAAAATCTGATGGTTTTCGAAAGGGCATAACCCTTCACGAGTAGTCTTTTCAAAGTTCTGTCTACATTTTCACCGGTTTTAAAGGAAAATTATGGCGTCCTTTTAAACGTTGAACGTAACGCGAACACTATAAAGATAACTGTAGTTATCAATAGTAACGTAGAGTAGCAGAATTACATGATAGTATAATATTTTTAAATATCAAATAATATAAGAAAAGGAGGCCAGTCGTGGCGCAGGGGCACAAAGTGTGACTGTAAAACCGAATAGTCGTGGGTTCGATCCCCACTCGAGGAGATGAAATATTTACTTAAATTTATATTTCCATTTCTTCGCTCTGGTGTCGAGGCAAAGCGCGAGTTGAGTTCAGCCAAACCAAACTGCTCTACGGTTCAGATTAAAAGAAGCTTATGCTAATATAACATAATCAAAATTTTCATTATATCAATCGGCGTAGGAATACGGGGAGCCAGGGTCCCTGGGCTGTGCCCATTAATAAAATAGATTTTATACGAACATATTTTTTCTAAGGTCCGAAACCCAAACGGAAAATATATCTAGACACGCCCATTGTTAATATCACAAAAACGTCTATGCTCCTGTCAGTGATTCTTTTCAAAGTTCGAATGTTTGAAGCTACGTATAGAAATTATTTTAAGTTTGAATAACTAACTACGTTTTCGATATGTTAACTTTAAACATAATTAACCAAAATGTAAATTTTTTTTAGCGTCCTGGTATTAGGACACTCCGTTCTCTATTTTCCGCCGAATTCTGGAGGCATTGCGAGTAAATTGGCAAAACTCAACGCAGCGCTTCGCCTCGACACCAGAGCGAAGAAATGAAAATATTAAATATCTCATTTCTGGAATGGGAATCGAACCCACAACCTGTCACGCTTAGAGTCACGCTTTGCGCCACTACTGGCCTCATATAATTAAAACGATGTCTTATCTAATAAAAAATGTATCTTAAGTACTTACATTTAATGATAGAGTAATGAAAAATAATGCGACATATAATTATGTAGCAAAACGGTAAAGATCGGTTACATATCACATACACACACACACACACACACAGGCAAGCACGCATAAATACACACAAGAAGGTAATTAAAAAAATATCCTATTAAGAAGTTTCCTTCTTAACCATCCACTTCTTATACTTGAAATAACTTTTCATTTATTTTCCAAAGAACCTAAGGAAAAAACTTGTTTTGAAGTCATTGTCAGTAATATGACAGCCAGCAATATATTTATTGTTCAAGAAAATTTGATTTTAACCTACTCTTAAAGGTACATTAATTTTAATTCACATTAAATTGTTAGTAGAGGCGCAGTGGCACAAAGTGTGACTGTAAAACCGATTGGTTGTGGGTTCAATCCCCACTCAAGGAGATGAAATATTTACTTAAACTTATATTTCCATTTATTCGCTCTGGTGTCGAAGTAAAGCGCGGCGTTGAGTCCTGCCACTCAACGCAATGCCTGGAAAATTCGGCAGAAAGTGGGGAACGGAGTGTCTTAACACTATATTTCCTCTGCCTACCCTGCTGTGTGCGGGATATAGCGTGAAGCTGATTTTTAAATTGTTAGTAAATTAGATCAAATGGATAAAGCTTATTTTGGTGAACAACTTTTAGTATCACGAAGGTTAAAATAAGTTAATAATAACATAAGCTACCATAATGTTAATTATATAAATAAAATACTATGAACCTATATATCTACTTGAATAATTAAAGTTAAATTATTAGGTACAATTTTTTCACCATATCACATTTTTAATAGTGTATCTAAATAATTTCAAATATTCATATAATTTATTAGTAAAAACGTATAAAAAATTGAACGTAGCAGTATTTGAAACATTCTTTGGAAACAGTGCAAAGAGGCGCGGATTCAAATCCCGGTACGTTCAATTTTCTTTACGTTTTCTTAATAACAAAAAAAAAATAGTTTATCTTTATAAGCAATCAAATCTAGATGAAAAATAACTTAGACTTTAACGTATAAAAATGTATGTAAAATGTTACTCTTGAACTACAGTTGCTTTTACGGAATTTAGCGTTGGCAGTAAACGTAATATTGCGAAAGTTGCTTTATATATTGGAAAATCAAGAGGATTTTATCGTATAGATTGAATATTGGATATTGCTAGATTGAGTAGAATATCTACTGTTATATATTTTCATTTTTCACAAAAAAATAAAGTGTTTAGGTTTATATATTAAATACCTGAATTGCTCTAAATACAATTTTAAAAGAAATTACAGAAAAATACAGCTTAAGTAAGCTTTTTTGTCTTTCCATACGTAAATACTAACATTGTGAATAATTTCTAGGTATATTGGCTGGTTAGGTCTAATAGCTCATTTAAACTTGGTAAATATTGAACTATGGACAAAATAATCTGAAGCCACAGAAAGTAATATATAATATACCTATCTACATGAGGTCAGTTGTGGCAACGAGTGACTGTGATCGCTACAAGTTATGGGTTCGATTCCCACTCGAGGAAATGAAATATGTGATATTTTTATTTCTTTGCCCTGGTATCGAGGCAAACCGCGGCGTTGACTTCCGCCACTCAGCACGCAATGCCTCCAGAATTCGGCGGAAATTGGAGAACGGAGTGTCTTAATACTAGTTTCCTCTGCCTACCTTGCTGTGTGAAGCTAAAAAAAAATAAAAATAAATTGCATTTACACCGAACTATTAAGCTCAAGTCTTTCTTCTACGAAACGAAAATTATTTAAGCTTTTGTTAATGACTTCAATGCTCTCGATCGTTGTACAAGTAGTTAGATGAAAAGCTAATTGTTTACAATTTATTTTTAACCGCCTTCTGTAAAAATAGAAGCTTATCAATGCGACTGTATTTTTATTGTTTTTGATTTAATGTTCTTTGGTGTAGGTAGATATGTAAGCTAAAATACTCCGTTCCCCATTTTCCGCTCAACGGCGGAGCTGAACGCCGCGCTTTGCCTTGCTAGCGGAATGCAATTGCCCGACGACAGCCTCTTGATTCTAATTAAAGATACACTTAATATATATGGATACATTTATTATATGTATATGGTTTTGAATTGACTTCGAAACTTCTAATAGTAATAGTTTTTTAATTAAATTTTGCCTATTTAATTTTATTACCTATTAAAAAAAATGTTCTTGATCGCTGCCTGTATATGGAAGATATATGAGAGAATTATTATCGAGGACATTTATCAATGTAATAGAACCTTTGCTTCAAGTTCTTTATATTTTTTAACTGTTTATCTGTATGTCTGTGTTTGTTTTATATCAATCGGTTTACAAATAAAAAAATGTATCAATTTAATGTAAATATTTTTACGATACAATTTCTACAAAAAATAAATGAATTAGCTAAAACTTTAATTTATAGGTCATGTCTTTGAAATGATAATTTTATATATAACATAAAAATATTTTAGATTAATAAACAAATAATTCTATAGTTCAAACGGGCGAAGCCGCGAGCGAGGTCGCTAGTTGATATATAAAACCTATATCATTGACAATTGAGAGTTATCACTAATTAAAAACGAAACAAGTATTTGACAGGACATAGCGAAACCAGTCGATCCCATTCAAACATTCATTCATATCTAGTAATGTACCACGAATAATTAGTATCGATAAACATTATCGATATACACATCGTAAAAGTAATTACAACTAACAAACGAACAAGAATACTACAAGCAATTAATGAAGCCATAAGTGTTAAACAATTACACTTCTCGAATACCTTCAACAATAAACTATACTTAGGTACCTATGAAGAAACTAAATAGATACTTAGGCGTACACCGATATTGTAAACTGTGTAAGTGTAGGTACTAACTGCAAAAAAAGACAATGCAACTTAGATAATAAAATTTATTGTCGTTGTTTTTTTTTTGTTGTTAAACGCTAACACTATTGCATTTTATTAATAAATAAAAAATAATAATGAACTAAGCGATGTGGAAGCTCCAATAATCATAAATAAAATAAACTACGATATAAACGAAAAGGAAATGAAAGAAATATAAACCATGAATTCTTCTGTACTTACTTTCGTTTATAGTAAGTAAGTATTTATTATAGGTACTCATATAAACATAATATCGGTTGCGTAAAATCTGGTTACTCTAGAATCTAGAGTCTAGTTAGATATCTAGATATGGATTTAACAGCGCGCCACTTGTACATTCAAATATTTCACTGAAATCTGGATGCACTCGTGGCTTATTGAAACTATTCTATTGTTTTATTGAAACTGTAAATTTATAATAAATAATTCAAATCAGATGCAAAAATCATTTTTTTAATTTTCCCTTTGAGCTGTGCTATTACTAAACTCTAATAGTGTATTTATTGTAATTTTATAGTATTTAATAAACCCATAGATGTCAAACAACATATTATAAACATTTATTTACACTTGCAAATTACAATTACAACAACAATATTCATAAATATATAATAACAACTTTTATGAAAAAAAAAATTAAAACATAAAAAAGCTAAACGACAAACACCTTTCTTAAGTGATGCCTAAAATATCATAATTTAATTACCTCCCAAGTCCTGAACCAGCGCGGACTGGCAACGTCGCGTGGCGGTAAATTTCACCGCCAAACAGTGACAATACGCATTCAACTGTTCGAAATTTGAACACGGCACTGTTTAAGCCCGGCAGACATCTGAGGGGGCGACGCGATGCTGCGACGTTGCCACGCCTCCACCTCATTTCGCCAATCGCGCGCGTGAACCCACCTAATGCGGTTTGGCATTCGGAATGTTCGGCGCTGTTCTTATCTCTTTCTATACCACAAAATACTGTTTATAATAAGCGAGATGAATTGATTACACTCGCTTAGACCTATTTTTTATTTTGTCTAACCGAAAAAACAATAATGACTTAAGATGTGAACCATGTGTGCATAGTTGCAGCTTTAGTTTTAAGGTTATAAGGTGCATATCTGTTTAAGTTAAAACTTGGTTTAAGTTAAATTTGCTGGGATATCACAGAACGAAGTTAAGATAAATACATCACCTATAATGCGGTTGAGCATTGATTAATATTTACCCTTAAACGTAAACTTTGATCCCTGTTTCCGCCATCTCTGACATAACATCAGTACAACATTACAAATATTGTCATTTAATAATACTTTTGACTTTAAATGATATAGAAGTCAGTAATAACACATCTAATAAATAAAGTCAGATAATAAAAAAATATTGTTAATTAAGGTAGGTACATACTTATTTCAATATTTATATAAATTAAACGAAATAGGTTATGTACTTATATGATTTTCTATAAATATTTGTAAATATTATATATTTCACTATTTATCATGTTAAAACCATATTATTATTGGCAAACCTCCAAAAGACATAATATAAAAATATAGAACTACTCTTTATAGAATTTGAATGTAAGTTTGGAATTGGTAGTCGTTTCTATAAGTACCTACCTAATTTGACTAAACTTTTAATATTTTTTTTATTATCTATCTGTTAAAATCTAATTAAAATAAATCATCTTCACGCTGTATCCCGCACGTCATCATCGTCATCGTCATCGTCATCAGTATAGGCAGGGGGAACGTAGTGTTAAGGCACTCCGTTCTCCTCTTTCTACCAATTCTGGAGGCTTTGGGTGCTGCGCAACTCAACGCCGCTAATTGCCTCGACATTAGAGCGAAGAATTGGAAATATACACTTAAATAAATATTTAATTTCCTTGAGTGGGAATCGAACCCACAACCAGTCAAGTTTACAATCACACTTTGTACCCCTGCGCCTTGAAAATATATATTTTTGTGCTTTGAATATATATATTTCACAAAATACCAATATAATAAATCATTATTTTAAGGAGCGTTATCACTAAATTATACACTAACGCACAGTTCACGGGGCTTAAGCTCAGCTTAGTGATTATAAAAGTATAGCCAGCAAAAAATATTTTTATATATTTATTTATTTATTACTTATTTATTATGTATTTATAAAGTTTATTATTAAAAAACAATAAAAAAGACATTAAGAAATATATCATTTGATTTAATTAATAAATATTTACATTACATCGTCAATACTGTTATTGATGATGTAACGGAATGATTCATTCATTAAATCAAACGAAGATCAGATGAGACGTCGTTCTGTCCACGGTTTTTCTTTCTTTACTGCTTGGTATTATAAATTTTTCCGTTCTTTTATAGTGATTATACCAACTTTATTTTCACTTTTTATAAATCAAACACAAAAATAAGATATTAAGACTTAAATATGTGTTACTGCTATCAGTACAAGAGAACAATATAATGAACACGCACACAAATGCAAAGCTCAGCTTAGACCTCACGGACTATGCCTACCTTCTCTTAAAACTATTTACAACTAGATTTATACAAGTGACTAAAAAGAAACAACTAGATTAAACTAATAAACTAAACTAAAGAAAGTTAGTATGTAGGTATATAAATAATATGTTCAAAAATATTGAATATTTTTATATCTATTCTTTTTTTTAGCGTCACGCTGTATCATTGCAGAGTAGGTGAACCTAGTGTTAGGACACTCCGTTTTCATTTTCAAAAGCTTTAAAGTACTACAATGAAAAGGCGGATAGGTAATACAATTCGAAAAAAAACTTTACTAAAGCTTTAATATGTATCTAATATTTATGCTAAATAACCATATAAAATTATCTTTTTAATTTAAATTTATATTTTCATTTCTTCACTTTGATCGAATCAAGCGTTGAGTCCCGCCACTCAACTCGCAGAGCCTCCAAAATTTGTTAGAAAATGTAGGAACGGAGTGTCTTAACACTAGGTATCCCTCTGCGGACCCTGCTGTGTAGGATACGGCATGAAACTGATTGAGATACTCAAATAACCGTGAGCACTTGACAGATCTATCGATCTCAATTTCTTCTACTAATAACTAATACTCGGTGTAAGTAAACAAGACCAGACAACTTTATTCTAATAAACCTTTAGATATTTACTGTTAAGTTAATAGTTTAATATTATTAACCTTTAGAGCCGTATTTAAAGATACCAGTCGTGGCGCAAGACCAGAATAAGCGAGTTACTGTGAACGCGACAGGATGTGAGTTCGATTCTCACTCGTCGAAATGAAATAATAAACTGGGTTCTAATCCCACTCATAGGTAATGTTCAAATAATGTTGTAAGTATTTAGTTTAAAACGATCTAAAATGGAAGAGAAAATGAGACAACAAAACAACTCATAAAATATAATGTTGTGGGACAGATCTAATACTGCACGTTGTTAAAGCCGTGTAAAATCAATATCTAGATATCAAAATAATTAAATAAATCAACTTCACGTTCTATTCCGTACACAACAGGCTAGGCAGAGGAAACCTAGTGTTAAGACACTTCGTTTCCCACTTTCCGCCGAAGTTCTGGAGGCATTGCGTGTTGAGTGACGGAACTTAACGCCGCGCTTTACCTCGACACCAGAGGGAGGTAATGAAAATATAAATTTGAATAAATATTCGAGCAGGGATTGAACCCACAACCAGTCGTTTACTGTCACACTTTGTGCCTGGCCTCTAGGTACATACTGGCACTCTATGTTTATGGACTCTACCATGCTTAATACCTTAGTAACATACCTATTAGAAATCATATTCAAAATAAAGTATAAGTAAACTACGAAGCTGTGTCTTACCTTCATTGCATATTCTATTATGACAAAGTAAAATATGCATATCAAACTCAGGTAGACTTTCTTTTTACTGTAAATAGTATCAATATTCTGTTAATTAACTAAATACCTATTGTACGTGGCGCAGGGGCACAAGTGTGGGACTGTAAGTCAGGCTGGTTGTGAGTTCGATCCCCACTCGAAGAAATAAAATATTTATTTAAATTTATATTTTCATTTCTCTCTTTCTCTCGTGTCGAGGCAACGCGCCGCATTGAGTCACTCAACGCGCAATGCTTCCAGAATTCGACGGATAGTGGAGAAAGGAGTGTTTTTACACAAGTTGCCTTCTGCTTATAGTGCAGTGTGCTGGATACAGCGTACTATTACATAGATATTAAATACCTAATACCTAAACAATTATAATAAGTGTATATCGAAATGTTTGACCACATGATATTAAGAATTAAAATCAAAGTAAATTTATTCTATAATTAGTTTAACTTATGCAACTACTACGTTCAATTAACCAAATTACAAACAAGCTGTCTCACATCAGGTGTACTGCAGATGTTAAATTACAATAGCGATGGTAGGGTGTTCAATTAATTTTATATTACTGTACTGTTTTCTATTACCAATTTGAGATCTAAAAAAAATTACTTATGTATAGATGTCGTGTCTAGGTAGATACTATTATATTTTTTCTATAAATAATATTTAATTTTGTGAATTTGGAATTGAAAGTATGAAATGTGGAAATAACTTAGTAACGCATCTACATTGGCATTACGGGTGTTAATCTGCGGCAAAACATGAGGAATAGTAAGAGGAATAAATTAAATAAATAAATCAGCTTCATGCTCTATTCCAGACACAGCAGAGTAGGCAGAGGGAACCTAGTGTTAAGACACTCCGTTACCCATTTTCTGCCGAATTCTGGAGGCATTGCGTGTTGAGGCTCGACAATAGAGCGAAGAAATGAAAATATAAATGTAAATAAATATTTCATTTCCTCGAGTGGCCTCAGAGTAAATTGTAAAACAAATTTAAATGCCACAAGAATAGGAACTATAAGAATTAGTTTGTATGACCGCGTGCACGTGATATGAATAAAGTACCAACAGGAAACGCAAAAAGATACGAGATTACTCTACCGTACCGTAAAATACTTTATATTTTTTGACGTAATAACGTCTTAAAAATCAACGAACGCCGGCTGCACGCAGAAAAAGCCTTGAGTCACTGTCACGTTCCGCCTGAGCCAAGCGAGCAAGCGAGAGCGCGGACAAGCGATAGAGAGGCACTTAAAGATTTAGCTTTTGACTTATCTATCCATTCTTTGTTACATATAATTAAATAGCACCTTGTCACTTTTAATTAATCTTCTAAAGGAGAATGAAACTTTTGGGCCAACACGTAAAGAATTGAGATGTGATCTAAAAAATTACAATTTTTTTTTTATTTTTAGAATAGTAAATAATAAATTAATTGACATTCTGGAAGTGGAGAAAAATGAAAAAAATAAGATTTAGATCCTTAATCGATGAAAATCAATCATATTTTAAGTCAGAGATGTGACAGCTGATTGACAATCACCTTGTCTAATGATTTTTTGCATTTTTGCTTCTGTTTGTCATCGCAAAATCAGGCCATTAAATAAAAAACATTAAAAAAAAACATTTGCTTCTGTCATTACGTTCGTGTCATAACGCATCGACGTTTTGAATGTTTTCCCGTTTGTTTGATATTTTCAACGACTACTGTTTTGTTTTTCTCGGATTTTGACTCTGCTACTTTGTACGATCCTCGCTTCCCCACTGGACTCTGAAATCTTTTGGATCTTACTATGGATATGAATCGCTGTGTGAATTGTGGGATAGCCAATGGACACTGCAACACCCTAGCCCGACGACCTTTAGACGATGAAAACCACCACAACCTGGTTACTTAGAGGTGTGATATAATCGCGACATATAAGCAGGAAAATATATTTCTGTTACATTTTAGTTGATAGCTTTCGTAGAGGAAGGGAAGCTATTGCTATGAAATACTGCAGTTGTATTGTAGGAAGACGAATATATATATATATATATATATATATATATATATATATATATATATATATATATATATATATATATAAGTAATAAACATTAATGCTTAAACAACTCAGTAATCACATATTTTATAGAAGTTGATATTCAAGAAATTGTGCTGCGAACTTAACCTCACTTTTATCAAATCTCTAATAACTCAGCTCTCAGATTGCCAAAATTTATATAGATTTCAGAGAGGGAATGATGTACCTAAATCTATTAAATCATACCATTTTCATCTCTTTACATTCTGGGCCCAAAAATGTATGGAATAGTTTCAGTCTCCTTTAAGTAAAAAATTATTTGAATTAACAAGTGCAAATAAATGTATTTTGATTTATCGAAAAAAATGTTAATACTCAATTAAGTCCTTCTTTGTATCATACAAACTAATCATAATTCAGTGATAATAGTTCAATTCACAAAAGTATGCAATTTTTCAATGTTTTCTTATGACTTTACAGACAACCACTTTATTCTTTTTTCAAAATGGAAAGTGCAACACCAGAGGAGCTACAGGTGCGTTCCCGGCCTTTAAGATGGAATAGACACACTTTTGAAGGTGTCCATGTCGTATCGACTTGGAAACACTGCCGTACGTAGGCCATTCCACAGATATTCCTATGAATTGCACAGGAGTGGCGTGTCACGTATCCAGTTGCTGTGTTGATGATATTTTAACTTAGGACTAAATATAATAACTACTGTGAGGTTGGATAAATTAGGCTGCAGATACCAGATCAAAAATTCCCCCATAACACCAAGCATGATAAATGCGGTAGAGAACGCACAAGAACGTCTCTACGCAAAACTAAAGTGTCGAGCGTTACCCAGATTATTGGGTTCCCAACAACGCTAACGGCTCTACGTTGTACGCGATCACCAGCCCATTGATGGCAACAGTACGCCAAACGTGGGCCCTATACAGAGCCTGTACGTTATTTTGACATAAGTATCTTGCGATAGAATTTTGCGAAGTATTGCCTCTATAAACATCAAATCTATATAAGATTCAAATAAGAATTTTACCTAAACTGTTTCTCTTTTTTCTAATATACTGTATAGAGTAGTAACTAAAAGATAGCAAAGAAAATTATTTTCGATCGGAAACGTATTAGCTACGATTAATTAATTAGATTTTAGAGTAATTAAATTTTTATAGTATTTATTTCCATATCCTTTTTTTACTACTTTTTATTTGACCTAGCAACGTAAAGTTTAGCAAGAAGGTAGCTATAATAGCTGGGTCACGTCAAAAAAAAACAAGATTTACAAAGTTCCCCTAGGCTTAAAAGAGGAAATACTGAAAGTTTTTTAGAGTTGAATATGAATTTCAAATGATTTTCCTACGACTTGGAATTTTGACTTAACAACTGTACATATCGTTACATTAGTTTTTTTTTAAATTTGGTTTTGTAGAACTGTAAGACATACAAAAGTCTAAAGTCTGGAACTATCTCACGTGTACAAAATGAGACTACCTAAACTATGAAGCATATGATAATAGCTCCTTAACAAAAGTAGTTCAGCATTCATCAGTAATTTTACAACATAAATGAAAAGATCATCCAGGTCAATATACCGGGAGTAATTCTACATAGATTTTGATGTTTAATGAAAACAGTATCACGATCACATGTCCAAGTGAATGACGTTGCAGGTATTCTCTAATATTCTGTATACATATAGGAACACATGTACGTAGTAATCATATAGGTACAAATAAAACTAATATTTTAGGTCATTTTCTTATTTTCTTGCGAAGATTTTTTTTTATTTTTTTTGTTTTTTGGGTAAACTCTCTTCTTAGCTCTGGTGTCGAGCCAAAACGTAGCGTAACCAGAATTCAATGGAGAGTGGGGAGTAGAGTGTTTTAACACTCGGCTGCCTACCCTGTACTATATGCAAGATATAGCGATAAGCTAAAAAAATGTATTTTTAATGCACATAAATCATATTTTAACATTTCTGCTCCAGTAGGTACGAGTACGTATACGATATCCCTATAAGCCTATCGCTTATAATTAAGAACACAGTAGTAAATATTATTAACTAACACATGGCCGTTAATACGAAATGAAATATAAACAGAAACCGCCGATCGGTTTATACGATTGCTTATCGAGCACTTCCGCTGATATAAATGGTTTATAGAAAAAAATAATCAAAAGAATAATTATTGTTTCTTTTTATGATATGAAATTGAAATTTAGGGCATTAAAATATTCTCCACAACTAATGTTTTCGACTTCAATCATTATAAATTTATAATTATGAACTGGTGCGTTTTGTTTATTTCAATTTAAAGAGCTTTCAAGCTTTCTTCCGTGTGACTTGACTTAATGGGGCTAGATGTATAGATGTACGATAGTATAATTGAATAGAATAAATAATAGGCCAGTCGTGGCGCAGCGGCACTAAGTGTGACTGTAAAACCGACTGGTTGTTGGTTCGATCCCCACTCGAGGAGATGGAATATTTACTTAAATTTATATTTCCATTTATTCGCTCTAGTGTCGAGATTAAGCGCGGCGTTGAGTTTTGCCATTCAACACGCAATGCCTCCAGAATTCGGCAGAAAGTGGGGAACGGAGTGTCTTAACACTAGGTTCCCTCTGCCTACCCTGCTGTGTGCGGGATACAGCGTGAAGCTGATTTATTTATTTATTTTATAAATAATAGGGTTATTGTAGATAGTTGGTTATAGTAAAATTTTGATGTATTGGTGTGACTGATGAAGTGTCTTGTTAAAATGGCAAAAGTGCAAGTATTAAGATAATGATAAGGATCCTCTGTTCATATTCTAGTCTGATATTAATATATATTATGTGTAATCAAAAAAAATTGTAGCAGTATTTATGGCAAGGCTAAGTATGCACACACAGAACAACCAAACAATATTTTTCGTAACACTTTCTACTATATGAAAACAGATTGTTAACACATAAGATTTATAAATTGCAATTTTCTTCATCTACAAATATTTCTTACCTCAACCAAGTATTGTATTGTACTTGAGATCGGGAGTAATCACAAACCCAAAAATGGATTAAATAATGCGCAGGAATTAAGGTAAATATGGATAAGTTAAACTGAGACTATGCTATTCCTATATAAATGGAATGGAATTTGGATGGACAGAGACTGGGCTATTGAAGAAGACTAACGTATATCTACTTTTCAGCACTGTCCTACTATACTACAATCGTATAACAGGGCAGTGTTTGATTAAATTGAATATTATAAGAACGTTCATTATTATATACAATAAATAATTATTATATAGAATAATATGTTATTATATAGAATAAACCTTAGCTTCAGTATAAGTATCAACAAACAACAAACTAGTTTCACCAGTATAAATTAACATTACAAGTAAATTACGAACCAACAACTCTATAGCCGCGTTAACGTGTGCATTGTGAATGTAAAGAAACTTTGACGTTTCAGAAAACAAGCACGAGCAGAGCCGGATAAGGGCGCTTCAAATATTGGATTTTCTTTTATTCAACACATTTTCCAGGTTGTGAAAGAAAATTAAAAAGAACTTTTTGATTAATAACAAATAATACAATTCTAGAAATAAGAAGCTCTTTTCTGTACCTTAAGTCTGCTTAAATTATAAGAAGGTCACATATAGAATAGAATCCAAAGCCTTTGTGTTGTCAAAAATCTATATAGAAAATGTAGTAAATATTTATCATTATACCTTTTTCGCTTAGTTTGCTATACACACGTATATGGAAGTAAAATCCGGGGGATGTTTTGTGATATGATATAGCCCTCCCAGTCGTCGTCGCCATTAAGGAACCTTAGTACAAGCTATATTATTCGCTACAGAGACACTAGGTTTCAACTCAAATTCTTAGTTAAACTAAAGAATCTTCTGACATCTTAATGAGTGTAACTCAAACTTCGGATTGATTTGAGCAAAACGATGGAGGCTGTGACAGTTCAACAAATATATTCCATAAACCCTTTTCCGCTTAGTTTGTAGATAACTCAATTACGCTAAACTTGATTAATAAGAAGTAATATTATTTTAGAAATACGAATTTGAACGGTGGGTAAACTCCTGTAGGACACAATAGCTTTATGCCGGTGAAATAAGTATATTTAGGTATATTGAGGCCAGCGGCACGTAGTGTGACTGTAAAACCGACTGGTTGTGGGTTCGATCCCCACTCGAGGAGATGAAATATTTACTTAAATTTATATTTCCATTTCTTCACTCTGGTGTCGAGGCTAAGTGCGGCGTCGAGGCTAAGCGCGGCGTCTGCAACTCAATACACAATGCCTCCAGAATTCGGCAGAGAGTGGAGAACGGAGTGTCTTAACACTAGGTTCCCTCTGTCTACTTTGCTGTTTACGGGATACAGCGTGAAGCTGATTTAATTTTAATTTAATTTATATTAAACACGAAAACCTTTAAAACATATAGCATAAAGTTATTAACAAGCAGGATAAAGTTGTTATAGTTAAACACAACTGCTCAGTAGTTCTACCTAGTTATTACTTGTTTAAATTTGACCTGAAATTTATAATCGCTCACAACCCAAATTCTGCAGATTATACATTATACGTTTCAAAGATATTTATTTGTAAAGATATTTCCAATAGAAAACCTTGGATTTTATTATTAAGTCTTTGAATTTTATATTATGCGTGCGAATTTTATAGTATTATGTCACAAAAAAAAAACTTAAAAAGGAGTCAAAATCTTATTTAGAAAACGTATAAAAATTTGAACGTAGCGGGACTCGAAGGCCAGAGCGCCTGGTCCGTTTCCAGAAGGCGCGGATTCGAGTCCCGTTACGTTCAAATTTTTATACGTTTTCTAAATAAGTATTTTTCGTTCCTGAGTGTGGAATAAGACTTTAAAAAATGTTTAAGAGGAGTTAAAGTCAATCTAAACTGATTGCTGTCCACCATCATCTTAGGACTGTATATATGGCCGGGCCTTCTTGTTTCTATCAGAGACTTAGATTGCCCCATCGACACTGCCTATCTTTAATACCCTGGCTACAACGTCGTTATGGAGAGACTGATCAGGTCATGGAGCACATAATGCGGCAATAGGGTTGTTACAATCGATTCCCTCCGCTGATGTCGTGGCTACTTGGAGATCGTAATACGCACAATGCTAATTGGCTTGCGTCACGCACCACCGATCTTGCAGGGAGGGCTGCATACAACCTTGCTATGGCGTATGGATGGAAAAATTGGTTGATTTGCCTACACGACTCCTAGACGTTGACAACCAAAAATGCTTAGTTTTCTCACCTTTGAGTCATCGTTGCCCCTTTGAGGTCTTCAGACTACTGCCTGGTATAGAATGTTGTGGCCATTAAGCGCAGATCTACAAGTCAGGAGATTTGGATAGGATACATTTTACTCATACTACGACCTAGGTAGGTCCTCCCTATTACGACATGAGTACCTGATAGTATCTGGTAGAACATGTATCTCAAAGGACACAATTTTGGGAGGTAACTACTAAACAACCCCCTCTTTTTGTGTCGCCAAGTGTCCGACAACACTCCTCTCAAAGAAAGAGCGCTTTTAGAAAATGACGCTTTAATGTTTAAATGAAACTACAAGTTGGCCTTAAAGGAAATGGGTGTGGGTAGTGACACTCAATACTTTTTGGCTATGCGTAGAGAAGTCTCGAATACGACACGTATACCGTTACAGCGCGTTTAAGTCCTTAAAGACCTACTTACTACCTTCACATGATTTAGTCAGACGCTCGTTTAGATTATCTTTTCTATAAAAAAAACTGTTTTAAAGATAAAATCAATCATTTTCATGTGACAAATTCACTCACAGCATACATAAGTATAGATATTTTTTAATGATATCAAGCCGCAAAATACCTACTTCTTAATTGCATTAGCAAGTCAAGCCAAAGTGCGTATTACTTTTTATGAAAGAGTGGATCAAAAACTCCGGATGTTGACTTGCAATAAATTACGTACCGAAAGGTATTTACACTTTTTATATTTTAATAACATTCTTTAATGTTAACCTCATTTTTATATATAAATGCTTGTGATAGCTATGTATGTTCATTAAGTGTAGGTATTTGTCTACAGGTGGAAATCGATTATATTATTATTAAACTTGTTTTTTTATTTAAACTTGCGTTTCTTGGAAAATGCGTCATCAACAGGTAGGAGGGATGCTGACCTCCTCTGAAGGTTTCCAAAATATATCAAATGCAACTTTAATTAGAAGAATTCCGTCGACCCTTGTTTTAAAATAATACAGAAGTCACTACTTTGCTAGCTATTTCTACAATAGATATACAGTAGCTTTCAATAACATAAGTTGCGCTAAAAAATGTTATACTATATATCTAATTTTTGCTGTCATTTACGCAAAAATTAAACAATGTCAGCTCCCAGCAATTTTCAGCAATTTCCAAGTTGAGTATTGTGTGTCATCTATCGTAGATATTGATAGTATGTCTTGTTTTTAACTTTTTTGGATCCTTTTTTGGGTCCTATTTAGTCTCCAGTATTGGCACGCAAAAGTCAATAAATTTTCGTATACAGATGTGTCAAATTAACATTATATGTATATGATTTTTTTTTGACTATTGCTATTACGATGCATCTTGTTCTGAAAATGACAAAACGCAAACTAAGCAAGCTTGTTTTTGTTTTCATAAAATTCTCCAGAAGTCTCCAGAATGTGGATTTAACCTTATTGATTTTTAATTCACTTTTCACTAAGGTAATGTTTGAGCTTCAATAAAACTTAAAAAAGAAGAAGAAGATGAAAATATTATCGCAACGACTTGATATTCCTCCAATCCAAGGGTGAAACATTATGCGCGAATATATTAAAATTTAAAAAATTAACAATTCTATGAAGCTGTAACTTTATTAATATTCATATGTTACCTATGTTGTTTTAAATTTATTGAATTAGTTTTATATGAATAAAAGTAATTTAAGAGCCGCTACTACTAATCTTTTAAACGGTTATATTTTATAGTGCATTAGGTTTTTTTATCTCCATACGTCCGTGTAGCAAGGTAGCTAACGAAACCCAGTAAGACACTTCCTTCTTCGCTTTCTACTCGAATTCGAGACATAATGTGCTGAGTGACGGAATCTACGACGCGATTTTTTTTAAACGCTGCGTTGCATTTTAATAATATATTTTCGTTTACCCGATCTGGTGCTTAACTAACAAAAAAAATATGAATAAAAAACAATGAAAACTCAACACAATCCTGAACATATATCATTTTAATTTTAATAATTTCTTAAGCTCTTACATTTAGAAGCGCCACTACACGCTAGCCATTTTTTTTTAAATGAAACGTAAACAAAAACTAAATGTCAATACAACATAAGTATTAAGAACACATAATTAACATCACTAACACTTGTTCGTGTGAATTTACTCGCTTCGTACAAATAAAACTACAGAATGTCACGTCGCGGCATCGCCGACAGATTTATAATAATTAGAAGCCACACACACGGCACTCGCCGATAGGAAAATGAAGCGTACTTTTGCTAGATTTTTTAGATTTAATAACTGTTTATATTTTCTTATTAGATTTTTTGATTTATAATACAAATACTTCAAAAATATGTTAATAATATATGGATATTAGTTAAATGTTATATGTTCTTGGAAGACGTAAACTCTTTTAAAATGCATTTTTTTAATTTATCTCTAAATATAGTTGCATGTATTCTGCGTATAATTTTTATTTAGGCAAATAATAATATCAATAATTTTTTAAAAGCGATAAAAATTTAACCTTTAATAACTGTTTTAATAAAATTTGTAATATAGATCAAAATTTAAAGCAATTTTAAATATTACTTTCATTTTTGACTTTGGTAAAAGTAAAATTGTCACTAATATAATTTCTACTAATACTAATGATTAATCATTTTCTAGTCCCCTAAATTCTTAAAATATTTTATACATACATACATAACAAACTATTATTTTAAAATTATTATTATTTGAACACACTACTATTTAAGTAATATTATTTTACAAAGAATCTCAACGGCTGTATGTGCGTTTACACCTCAGTAGCTGAAAATAGACGCCATCGCTTTCATCTCGTTATACGGAGACAATTATACGTTTGATGATTGACGACAACGCTTATGTCTCATAACGCGGCGGCATAAAGTCTATATTGCACTAACGTATTATATTTTTGAAAATTCTCTAAAAATTAAATTGTTTCTCAAAAGTACAAAAATAAAACGGTAAAAATATTTTTTATGACAAATTGTTTTGTGGACGGTACAAGCGGTGCTTGTGTTTAATTTGTTCAGTGTTGGATATAGCAAGCAGGGACACTCACAAGTCATTTATTTACTCCTTTTATATGACACTGCTGGTATACATATATATTATATTACTGTTATTTCTTTTTTTTATTATCTATTTTTTTTGCAGCTTCACGCTGTTTCCCGCATACAGCAGAGTAGGCAAAAGCAACCTAGTGTTAAGACACTCCGTTCCTCATTGATCATACCTACTTTATAGTATTTTTTGTTTATTGTATATCAACAAATATAAACTGCTTTTGTTGCATAACATTCATATTTTGTTTTATATCAAAATTAAGCCAATTTATTCATTTGTTTTATAATATAACAAAAAAATACTTCCTCTTCATAAATACAAACAAAAAAATCTAATCCGTATAAGGAAATTAGTTCTTTGTAAAAGATATAATTAACTGACTTCTAAAAGTAATATATTCTTTGTTTTTTTATATAAATGTTAAATAAATAATTGGAAAAATAATTAAAGTTAGCAAATAATAAAATAATAATTTTGTCAGCATTGCTTCAATGTACCTGCGTTTATATCAGTTCTAATTAAAATTTTATTTACAATCAATTCAATTTTGATTGTAAATAAAATTTTAATTTGATTCAATATTTTTTAGTAACCAAAAAATATTCATTTAAGTATTTTATTATGATACTGTATCATAATAAACTCTATATAGATACAGGAACGTAATATTTTACGATATATAAGTAAATTCAGCAACCACTGTTAGTCATTATACTCGTATGCTGACGTATGAATTTCCTAAACAAATCAAAGCTAGTTCTTATCAATTAATATAATCAACTAAATTCTAAATATAAACTTTTATCATATAGGTTAGAAATACAGATATATTTTTTTAAGCGTCACGTTGAACACGCCACAGCATGGTAGGTTAGGTTAGGTTAGTTATTGAGTGGCGGAACTCAACGCCGCGTTACTCATCACATACCTATCTATTACATTCAAGTTCGAACTATATGTAGGTAGTCTTCATTTCCGCCAAGCTACAGGTACGTAGTCCTCCTTGAAATATTAAATAAAACTGCTATTTTTATTACAATTCCACTTCATGAAATTAATACCAATCGTGAACCTGCCTTCCATGGCCACATAAAAACAAGTCCTCGTTGTGTCCAGATCGATTGTGACAGGGTTTTTGTGTATTCAGCAGGTGTATGACATTTATACGGCAGAAGGCGGAGACCATTGTCTCGTGTGGCTAATATTGAATGACTGTTCTGGTGGGTACCTATTTATTTATGTTCTCGAGCTTTTGCAATAAATTTATCTTGTTAGAAGATAATTCGATGCCAATGTTGTTTTGTTCAAGTTATTATGTACTGAAATAATGTATAAATAGAATTATTTGTTACTTTTCGTTTGATTTTTTTATTAATAGTATCGTTTTTATTTTCATTTTAACTAAAAGAAAGCTATTTCCGTGTTCAACAACCAACCTAACATGACCACAAAACCGTTACAATTCAAAATAAACAAAAATATAGCAAGAACATATTTAATGAAATAACGAAATACTTGACTAATCTAACTAAAACGGGGAAACTATAATATATTATTGTGAATTAAATTTGTAGCATTATTATAATTAATAAACAATTCTAAAGCCAATAACCGATTTTAAAAATAGCTGGTGCTAAAAGTACTTTACCACTATGAATGTGGAATTTTTGAGACGCAAATGTACAACAGGAAAAGGAGTTATTTGTTTAATTCACACATTTTAATATTAGCTACATAAATGAGGATGTATAAATTAAATATTAGTGAAAAAGGAAAACGTTGCATCTAAGGATATCACTTCAAATTCCAGCTTCTATGACAACCTAACAAACCATAAGTATATTTTTGCTTTGAATAATTGAGAAATAAGAATCCACGAAACGAAAACTTAAAAGAATAATTAGAAAAGAATTGATAATTTCAAACGGCTGAACATATTTTCTTGAATATTTATTTAAATTTATATTTTAATTTTTTCTCTCGGGTGTGGCGGCGTTGAATTCCGCAACAAAAACGCAATGCCTCCGAATTCTGCGATTCGATTCACTAAACACAAAGGCTTAAAGTCATCGGCTAGCAGAATCTACTGCTATTTTTTTTAGAAAAAAAAAATCACCCACAAAATATGATTACTGTCCTTGTAGATACTATTATATAGGTGTACGAGCAAGCATTTGTTATACACCATTATAATTTTTCAGGAAATAATACAGGAAAGGAATGCATATTTCAAATTATATTAATTTTATATGATAAATAATATTTACTTTTTAACCATTTTTCCCCATTTTGTTAAAAATAAAAAAATATATTTGTTTGTTATATATTTTCTTTATTTGATAATCTTCATTTTGATTTATTTAGTCATTTAGCGCAAGTCGGAATTGTAAATTTTTATCGTTTTTATATTTTTTTCTTATTATAATTTAAAATTGTTATTGTCATACAGTTATCCTTACATTGCTATAGCAGCATAAACAGCAATTATAATATTAAAAAAAAATCACAAATCTTCAGTATACACTAATCTAAGGCTCAAAGTACCTACGGCTAAGTTAATATTGAATGTTAATTAATAAATCATAGTAATCACCCACAACGGAATAGAACCCACAACTACCAGCACCCAGCGTACAGCACCGCGTGCTACATCAGCCATCAACAGCTCAACATGTCTAAGGGGGCTCAGGTGTCACAGTGAAAGACACACACTCGCGCTCGCGTTTCAAAGGGGCGGCGGATCAAAGCGGGCCTGCTCCCCGTCGCCTGGATGTAACGCACGTGGCGTCTTCTGAAGGGGTGACGTAATTGGACTTACTCGATTTTCTCCCAATTAACTTTAAATAGAGTATAATTTTTATACAGTTTATATGTATATATGTATTTTTTGGATTAAGTTATTAATTATAGTAATTATTTAATAGCACATCCAATAATTAATAATTAATATCGTTTATAGAATAGGATGGGATGTAGTATAGAAGGAATCGATTATGAAATGTTTGTAATTTTTATAAAATTTATCATAGGTATAAAATTTATCATAGGTAGGCATCTATCTGCATATGCAGGTACAAAACAAGTAAATATATTTAAATTTTGTCAATTTTAATATTAAAAATCCACTACAATAAATTTATAAACTATTGATTTTTATTATTCTAAAGACTAAAAAATCTAAGTACACCACACTCTCGAAATTCAATTGCGGCGTTGAGTTCCGCCCCTCAACAAGCAATGCCTTCAAAATTCAGCGTAAAATAGGGAGCAAAATGTCTCAACTTAACACGACTCCGTCTGCCTACCCTCTTTCATGCGAGATACAGCGTAAAACTGAAAAATAAAAATAGAAATTGAGATAGCCTAAAATAATAGAATACAATGATAATACAACTATAGGTGTGAATATCTCAATTTAAGTTGAAACGCGCAGCTGCTGACAACAAAGAACTTTTTGTTACTGTTTTTACTTAATAGAAGATGTGTTAAATGTGGCCTCACGGTGTTACGTTAGCGGGACGATAATTGGATGGTGTTTGAAAACTATATGAATATTACTGAAATTTCAAAAATAGATAATTATTTAAGTTATATTGACTACTTGAGGCCAGTCGTGGCGCAGCGGCACGAAGTGTGACTGTAATATCGGCTGGTTGTGGGTTTGATCCCCACTCGAGGAGATGAAATATTTACTTAAATTTATATTTCAATTTCTTTGCTGTGGTGTCGAGGCTAAGCGCGGCGTTGAGTTCTGCCACTCAACACGCCAATGCCTCCAGAATTCGGGAGAGGAACGGAGTGTCTTAACACAAGGTTCCCTCTGCCTACCCTGCTGTGTGCGGGATACAGTGTGAAGATGATTATATTGACTACAGGCATCTAAGTTGCTAAAATAGATAATTATAAAAGTTACATTGACTACAGGTATCTAAGTGTTTCTTATATTTGTTAGGCTACATGGGAAAGGCAGTGTCTTATTCTTTTTTCTCCCGTTTTTATTCTACAGTACGTTCTGTGTTACTTCCGTGCCATATTCGAGATATAGAGTGAAGCGGAAAAAAAAACAATGTATAATATTATAATAATTAAAAATACACTCAATTGCATACAACTTTTTACGTTTTTGTTAATTAATTATTTTATAATTTGTATAAAGCGATGTCAATATCCAATAAATCTTGTTAAAACACTAATATATACGATATTCCGAGATATTCACAGAAATTTTAGCTAAATACACGAAGGTCAGAAACCACGTTTGTACACACTGATCTATAACAATAATCACTAACCGATAATGTCTCCATGTGGTAAATTAAGGATTATTTCAGTTAAACTAGTTGACACTGTAGATTAGCATTTAGGTGATTAGTGGCGAATCTAGAAGCTGTGATTTAATCAATAATCACGAAACTAAGGAAAGCAAGTAGGTATCACACTCAGGTATATAAAATAAAATAAAATCAGTTAATATTAAAATCTTTTTTTTTTGTAAAAAACCTTCAAAATATTGTTACCTCAATAGTAAGTAATAGGCCAGTTGTGGCGCAGCGACAAGTGTGACTGTAAAACCGACTGGTTGTGGGTTCGATCCCCACTCGAGGAGATGAAATATTTGCTTAAATTTATATTTCACGCAATGCCTCCAGAATTCGGCAGAATGTGGGAAACGGAATGTCTTAACACTAGGTTCCCTCTGCCTACCCTGCTATGTGCGGGATACTGCGTGAAGCTGATTTAATTTTTGATTTCTCAATAGTAAATAACATGTGAGTAATTAGATGCTTACACAACACCCATATGGCTACCCGGTAGATAAACTAACATTCAGACACAAAACGACGACTGTTCTGGATCGGGATCGAACCCGCGATCGCTGATTTAATTTTCAGATTCTAACTCTATCACTAGTGCCAGACCAACAAACCCGTTAAAAACAAGGTAGAGACATAAATTCACGCACAAATAAAAGTTTATATTGGCTTAATAACCTATTGTATTTTAGTAGGTACTTACCTACTATAAAAATCACCATGAAAAACACAATGGATTTAAGTATGTAATGTAGCCTGAAAACGACTAAATATGGTTAATAACTTTGTTAATAGAGAGAAATCATAATTTCTAGTGCTTACAATTAATACACACACATATATATATGTGTGTGTATTAATTTAGGAATTCATGGGATTCTATCATCAGATCCCGACTTGGTAGTAATGGGACAATTGGGAAAGTACGCTCTTTCAAATAAAAAAAAATATTTTTTAAAATTGATTTACAAATGACGGAGAAAATCGAGAATTTAATTAAGATATAATTAATAAACATAAAACCTCCTCCTTTAAAAAAAAAAGAAGTCACCTAAATACTGCATCTTTTTCTCTCCTATATCAACCTATTATATTTATTTTAAATTTGTATAAATTAACTCGTTGGTTATTTATGTCAGTTATTATTCCATTCAGTTAAAAATGTTCATTCATGTTGTTAAAAAATAACATAATTAAAGATATTTATATCGTGTATCATTGAAGTGAAAACAAGTTAGCTCGAGGTTTGCACGTTAAATAAACCAATAAAATTATACAGCGTGTTTTTAATACACGTTTTCATTATTTCTCGAATATATATATTTTTTCCTTTTACTGCACACTTAAGTTGAACTTATTCGATTATAAACTCAATCTCTGTTTGTATTAGTAATGTAATTAACTATTTGGTGCATAGCAAAAGCTCCTGATAAATTGTTATTATTTACTTTTTTTTTAGTGTCACGCTGTATCCCGCAGGATAGGCAGACGGGACCTAGTGTTAAGACACTCTGTTCCCTATTTTCCGACCTCGACACTAAAGCGAAGAAATGAAAATATTAAATATTCCGTTTCCTCGCGCGGGCATTGAACCCACAGGCTATCGAGCTTACAGTCACACTTTGTCACCTCTGTACCACGACTGGCCTTATTACGTTATTTAGAAATATTTTCATGAAATTTGATTTATTTATTTCTTATGAATTCGTAAAACTTTTTATAATGAACCACGGAATCGTTATGGGTGATTATATTAAGAGAACAAATTATTAATGTATTTTATACTTTCGAAGAACTGATAATATAATAAGGAAACATCAATAATTATGTATTGTTGATATATTTTTTGTAGCAACACAATATAAATATATTTTGGCTTTGTGGAAATTACTGTACAGCCTTATATATTTTTTTATTTTTAGTACCTACGTACTACAATATTAATTAATCAATTTTGCTAGAATTCCAGTCAATCTATTGTTTGTCAGCGTATAGAAGAATTAAAAATAACTTTTGAAATAGATTCTGTATAGTGCATTGGAGGAATATTTTCTTTTTCCATGTGTTATTGTCAAAGACATCAAGTTATGAGTTAAAAAAGTCCAATAATATTATTTATATATGAAACCATAGTGTAGTCTGTAATTTATTTTTTTTCCTAATATATTATAGAATAATATAAAATCTTTTTTTTTATTTAATTTATTTAGAGTAATATAACTTCGAAATTTAATTTCAGCCTAGTAATCTTTAAAAGAGTAGCTCTCTTCTAAAGTATCTTCATTTTTAGAACAAAATGATTTTTCATAGCAGGGTAGACGGTGGGAACCTAGTGTCTTACACTCCTTTCCCCACGTCCCGCTTAATTTCCGAGATATTTTAGCGTTTTAAGCAGCAAAACTTAATTTCATTACCAAAATGAATAAAGGAAAATAATTTTATTCCCTGAGTGGGAATCGGACCTCACACCCGTCACATTCACACTCAGGCTCTATGCCGCCACGACGCTAAATGTGTTGTAAAAAAACAAATATTAATCTCTCCGATTAATAACGACACAACAAAAAAAAATAAGAAAAATAATCAAAATAAAAAAAAAGAACATTCACTCACTTCTTATGAATTGTAACATCCAGATTCTATTCCAAAGCTTTTATAAGACATTGGTACCCACATACTTCCATCAAACTGATGACTATATCTTCATCAAACACCTCGTTTCACGGACGCCGCTATTACTGGTGATCATTTCATTTTTATGATGAAGTAAACACCACCTCCGCGCTTCAGTAATAAACGTAGTTCGCGGACCGATCGTTAGCCGCATCCGTCCAAACCCTTTTTATAACCTTTTTAAATTTTAAACTAATAAGTTTTGTGAGATTTTACTTGCAATAAACTGGGACGAATGTGTTTTGTTTACTTGTGTTTATTGCAGTAAACACAATAATGTGTTTAGATTTGTTTTGTGTTTATTGCAAATATTCTGATGTCAGACGCTAGTGGTGGCGCAGTGGCACAAGTGTGTGACTGTAAATGTAACAGGTTGTGGGTTCTACCCCTACTCGAGGTAAAGTATTTAATATTTTTATTTCTTCGCCCTGGTGTGGAGGCAAAGCACGTCTTTGAGTTCACCAACAACCAACAACAGCATTAACAAACACACAATGCCTCCAGAGGAAAATTAGGCATGGACTATCTTTACTCTAGCATTCTTCTACAAACCCTGCTGTATGTATGTATGTAACTATTATGTTTAACAGACTTTCCCAGCCTTCTGGCTACCACAGTTAATCTTGAAGATACACAAGGTTTTTATGCTTTCTATAATTTTAAACTTGTTTTGATTTAATAAGCTACAATAAATTATATTATCGTTTATAATATAGCTACAACTCAATCATATATAATAAAACTTTTATTTGACAAACAACTACTAGTGGACAAATAAAAGCCATAGAATCCGACAAGCAGGCCGTAGTGGCGCAGTGGCATAAGGGTGTGATTGTAAACGCGGCGGTTGTGAGTGGAACCCCATTCGGACGAATAAATTATTATTAACTAGCGGCACGCCCACGGCTTCGCCCGCTTAAAATACATGATTATTGATTTACGCCCAATATTAATAACCTATCTCCAACGTCAATCTTAGATTGTTTCATATATCTATCCAACCTCTAGATTGGTAGATATATGAAACAATCTAGTTGGAGATAGATTATTAACACTGGGCGTTAATAAGCAGAATTGATTGACAACTATAATGATTTATAATATGATTTTTTTACGTCATTATCGTCAAAGAATTTTTGATTGTTTTAAATAAAAAAATACGACCATTGTTAATATTTGATATTTATAAAATATACATAAAGCTAATTATTTATTACACGTATATATTTTTGTAACTTTATGTTCTTTTTACCTATATAATATACTCTGTTAAATGTGCTGATGTCAGTAAATAATTTAATTTACTCATTCAGAAACAGCCTTAAATGTTAAATTATTGATTTGAAGGATTCATAATATTCTTTGTAAAATAACTGTAATAATTGCATATTAACTCCTGTACAGTTTTTAAATTAGTTACATATATTATATGAACGAACCTACCAAAAAACCTTTGTATTTATTTGATATTTCTTTCAAGATCGTTCTTTATCTCTGTGTTGAATTATTTACGACTTCTTTCAAATGACGATAACTTTTTTTAATGAACCAATTTTGATGAACTAAACTTTAGTAGTTAAGTTAAGTTAGAACAAAGCAATTGGTAAAATTTTCAAGTAAATCGGTTCAGTACTTTCAGAGAAAAATGCGGACAAAAATATGTCGACAGACAGACAGACAGACAGACAGACACTTAAAAAAGAATAATAGAAAGAAAAAAAATTTTTTTGCTTTCTATTATTCTTTTTTAAGTGTCCCTCTATCCATTTCAGTCAAAATTAATAAATGTAGAGACAAAATATTTTTATTTATTCGCCCTTGTATCGGCAATGCGTGGCATTCAGTTCCGCCATTCAACACGCAATGTCTCAAAAATTCAGCGAAAAGTGAGAAACGGAGTGACGTACCATTGGGTTCCCTTTTCTTACCCTGCTATACGCGGGATACAGAGAAAAGCTGAACTAAAACATATCAAATGCAAAATCAGAGATATGGGTGTCTTTTTGACACCAATAGCAGCTTTTGAAGATCAAATATCTCTCCCTTATAAATCTAGATATTTAACGTAATATATTTTATTAAATTATGTAGAAATCAATATGAATATAGCTTTTAAAAATATTTAATTTTTGTTAAGACAGGCGGACAACAAAGTGATCATATAAGGTTTGCTTTCTTTTCAGACACAGAACCATAAAAAGAAGACAATTTTAAAAGCCTACCTCATAGCTTATAACCTATAAAAATGCAAAATGTACTAATTAATTGAATATAATCGTATTATTAAAATATATCGATACATGTAAATATTTTTCATATAAAAGTAGAAATTTTAACCACCTCCATTCACTTACATTCCAAAAGTGGTAATGTTAAAATGGTCAGTTGAAATAATTCCATTGCCTCAACCTCAACCTCTGAACAGCTGATTAAGTTTTAATTTGTAGTAAAATAATATATTTTAATTTATTTAACGCAACAAAATATCTAGTGGGTTTTATTTTTCACGATAAATTTACATAATTATTAAATTAAAAACTTGCTTGTTGCTTCATAAAAAAATATATATAAATGCATCCATTATTTACTTTTCACTTTAACATTTCTTTCGTAAAAGAATAATATGTTAGATAAGTACAAGATCGCGTAGACGTATATTGCTATAATTTGGATCCAGATCTAGAGTCCCTTAGAGTACAAAAAAAAGATAGTATTTGGTTATGAAACTTGGCCAGAAAAAAAAACTAGAGTTCAAATAAAGGAAAAAAATTATGAAAATTTTAAATTTATTGGTACCACAAAATAAAATCCACAAATAATTAATATTTTAAAATGATTCCATGCAAAATGAGTGCATACGGCCGCAAACTGAAGCCCGGAACAAGTGTCGCTAGGAGTACAAAAGTAGCACCAGTAAGTGACTAAAACAGTAAGTAAACATTTTTTTTTCTAAATAGTAACTAAATTTCATAAATACCTAGTGTAGTGTGTAATGGGTTGGCAGAGTATGTATAATTTAAATGGTAGAGTATGATTTCTTGAAATACTAAACTATGTGTTTTATTATCTGCATAGGGCATCCCTATATCAATTTTCAGATCTCATTTGGTAGAAATATAATACAAAGTTTCATCCCCTAGTTTAATGGGTAAGGGGGTAAAATTTCAAAATATTATAATTTTTTTATTGTTTATAAATTTCTCATACAAACTTCTATTTCGTATTTTAGAGAGTTTTAATGTATTGTAATGTTTTTTTTATTAGTATACTAATACCAGCTGGTATCAGCAAATTCCAGCTTTCTAGGGTCTTACAAAGTACCTTATGTATTTTCATGATCATCAGTCATTCCGTCATATAATCCAAACCAAAGATGTGAGGGTTCAAAAAAAAAACGATAAGGCGATTGGTGAAAAGGTATGTATTGAATCAAAAAATAAATTAAATCAGCTTCACGCTGTATCCCGCACACAGCAGGGTAGGCAGAGGGAACCTAATGTTACGACACTCTGTTCCCCACTTTCTGCCGAGTTCTGGAGGTATTGCGTGTTGAGTGGCAGAACTCAACGCCGCGCTTAATCTCGACACCAGAGCGAAGAAATGGAAATATAAATTTAAGTAAATATTTCATCTCCTCGAGTGGGAATCGTACCCACAACCAGTCGGCTTTACAGTCACGCTTCGTGCCGCTGCGCCACGACTGGCCACGGATAAAAATGATAGGCATATACAATTGCGGACTTCAAAAGTACATAGTACAATATTTTAAACTATCTTAAGATATAGAAAGCGCACGCGTACGTCGTTAAAAAAATATTTTCATACAATTTTCCATTTCTTATTTCTCTTGAATCCATCTTTTCGTGATAAAGGATAACTTATGTAAGAATTGGGCTTTGGTATATAGGACCTTTAAGGTCAACTTTTAATCTGGAATATTTTTTTTTAAATCGATTAATTAATTCTGTGAATTGGGCGTAACAGATAGATAGACAAAACTAATTTAACATTTATAATAATGTTAAGAACATGTAAAAATTATAAGTGAAATAAATTAGCTTCACGCTGTATCCCGCTCACAGCAGGGTAGGCAGAAGGAACCCAGTGTTAAGACACTCTTTTTCCTTGTTCCGCCGTATTCTGGGGCAATTGCATGTTGAGAGCGAAGAAATAAACATGTTTCATTGCCACGAGTGGGAATCGAACCCACAACCTATCGTTTACAGTCAAACTTTGTTCACCCGCGCCCAATCAGACCACTAACAACAAGCATAGAAAACATAAAATATATATATATATCCAAAAGAATTTATTCTCAAGCAATTTGGGTGAGTAGGTAATATATGAAGGAGTATTTATTTACGTCATAAAACATATAACGTCTCTTTATTACCCGCCGGCGCTTGGCCTATAATCAACGATTTATTACTGTTAACTCTATCAAATTCGAGCGCATGTCTTTATTTACTACCTCGTGAGAAAACTGACCCGGCTCTTCTCAGAAATGTTACCTTTTAATTTCGAAATAAAGACAGATCCTACGAGTTTTATTGAAGGACTATTGGACCTCGTATTTGTCCTTTTTTTTTTTGGGGTACTCCAAAATGAGAGGTCGTTTCAAGTGTTATGTTTTTTTCTAGTGTTTTAGTAAACGGTATCGGGCGGTGCTTTTGTGTTGTTACATTTACGGTAGCGTTGGGAAAATAGTGCCTTTTTAGGTTACACAGCTTGTTATTGTAGGATAGATCAGTACACCAGTAGTGTCAGTCTAAATAACGTGGTACAAAACTGCTGCAATTTTTTTTGTTTTCCACATTTATGTAAAACCTGCAATAAAGCTATATAACTCTAGTGGTGCAGCGGCACAAAGTGTAACTGGTTGTGGGCTCGATCCCCACTCGTGGAGATGAAATATTTACTTAAATTTATATTTCCATTTCTTCGCTCTGGTGTCGAGGCAAAGCGCGGCGTTGAGTTCTGCCACTCAACAAAGGCACAACTGGCAGAAAGTGGGGAATAGAGTGTCTTAACACTATGTTCCCTCTGTCTTCCCTGCTGTGTGCGGGTTGCGCTCTTAACAATTACTTACTTTACCCACGTACTTTATAAAAACATTTTTTTTAAATAACACTAACAAATGTAAATGAATCTAGTTTGTATGTCTAATTATTTGTTGAAAAACCTTTGATTGGGTAGTTTAACTCTACTCTGGGATAAAAATATTCACTAAATAGCGTCAAGCCGTGAGTAGGAGAATATAAAAAAACTATTTTATGTTTTTTCCATATAAAAGGGTTCTATTTTCACTTATTGAAACTCAACGCTGCACCTTGTCTACCAGGGCTGAGAATTGAAAATAATTCATATATAATCATACCCTCGAGTAAAGGCACTACTGTAATGTAATGGCCGGGTCCAGTAAATAGTTTTTCCTTTTTTACATTTTTTTAAGTGATATTCCACACTGGCCAGTTTGGTTCCAGGAGGCGCGGGTTCGAGTCCCGCTACGTTCAAATTTTTCACTTCACTGTATCCCGCCTATAGCAGGATATGCAGAGGGAACCTAGTGTTAAGATATTCCATTCCGTCGGATGCCTTTCTGCCACACAAGGTGTTGAGTGGCGGAACTCGACGCGAGCGGTATTCGAAGTTTTCCAGAGTAGGACTCAAACCCACAATCGTTGCTTTTCCAGTCACTCGCGTGTACCACTGCGCCACGATGGCCTAGGTATTTATTAGTCCGGCTCTATTTTATCCAGTTCCACATCGCTTGCTCCTGATATTGAATTTTTATTCGTACACAAAAACACTTACCAGGCACTTACTACGCTAACAGATTATGAAACATACAACAGTTTTAGCGGCGTCGTGATTAATGATAGTGAGTGATCTTTCGCGCTTATAATTATTGAAAAATAAAAAAAATAAGCTTCACGCTGTATCCCGCACACGACAGGGTAGGCAAAGGAAACTTAGTGTTGAGACTCTCCATTTTCCACTTTCCGCCGAATTCTGGAGGCGTTACGTGTTGAGTGGCGGAAATCAACGCCGCGCTTAGCCTCAATACCAGAGCGAAAAAACGAAAATTTAAATTCATATGAATATTTCATTTTATCGAGTGGGGATCGAACCGGCAACCAGTTGATTTTACAGTCACACTATGCCCCTGCGCCACGACTGGCCTCACTATTGTAAAATAATAATTTATTTGTTATTAACATTCATTCATTGAAGTCAGTCATGGCGCAGAAGTATGTACAAAGTGTGTCTGTAAACGCGACAGTTTGCGGATTTGATTCCCATTCGAGGAAATAAAATATTTAATTTTCTCCGCTCCGGTGTCAAGGCTAAGAGGCCTCTAGAATTGGGTGGAAAGTGGAGAAACGAGTGTTTTAATACTAGGTTCCCAGATTCTGGCTTGATATGAGCAGAGTACAGAGTGAAGCTAAAAAAACTAAAAAAAAAAACATTTATAAAATGATTTTATAAATGTTTTCTTTTTACCTCTACTTTTTCTTGTGTGATACACAAGATCGATCGAGAGTCAATAAGACCTAAGTTTTAAGTAACAGTTATCTTATATGAATTTAATTATATTCTTTATTTCTAATTTGAATCAAGACCGCTGTATGAGAAGTAACACAAACAACATACAAACGCAAAAACTATTGAAAGGAACCAATATCTTATATTAAATTTTATTCGTTATCTCTATAGGTATATAGAATATTAACAAAAACAAATGAGAATTAAATAAAATGATATGTTTCTTTTAATGAGTCGAGTAAGTAAAAATTATAAATGTGCTATATTTAAATCTTATTAGAAAAAAAAGAGTACAATAATAATATATTAAAATGAAGAGAAAATGAATTCTAAATAGATCGTGTCGACGTTTTGTTTCTATAATAATAAAAAGAAATATAAAAAAATTATCAAAAAACTTATAATAATAACATTTTTAATATAAAAAATGAATGCGTTATATAGAACAAGGCGACATTGTTTTCCAAATTGAGGAAACGTCATTAAACACATTTTGATGTAGGTACCTAACATTATCTCCTAAGAAAGAGATTTTTTTTTCATAATCCTGCTCTGGTAACAAAGGAAATCACACAACATAAATAAGTTGTAACAAGCGTATAAAAATTTCTTGATGAGAACGTATGGCTTAGTGGTCAGAGTGCCTGGTCGGTTTCCAAGAGGCGCGGGTTCGAGTCCCGCTACGTGCAAATTTTTATACGTTCTCTAAATAAGAATTTTTCTTTCCTAAGTGTAATTTTCTTAGTTTTATGTGAAATAACACTAAAAAATGTTAAAAATAAATGAAATCGTTACTGAACGTCTCAAAAATTAGCGGAAAGTAGGGAACAGAGTGTCTTAACACTAAGTTTCTTCTGCTGCAGACGTGTACTCAAATATTAATAACTAAATACCATTGTGTACAATACTGCATTGTATTTTTTAAGCATTTTTAAAAAACAAAAAAAAAACAAAGAGTTGCAAAATAAAACAATAGTATTTATTTGGCAGTGTATTCATTTAGCGTCGGCGGGCCATTCATCAGACTCTAAACACACACGGTCGGGCCGGGGTTCGATTCCAATAGTTATGCAAATAGCGATGGAGGATGTAATGAGTGGCCGCCAGTTATTTAGAACTGCCTCGTAAGTCAAACTCTGGTCCGAGATTGAAGTCCGCGCAGAGTAAACTCTGGAGACTCGATGTATTGTTTTGTGAGTGTATTACATGGTTAATTTTAGTAATAAATGTCATTTAAATGCAATTATATGGTGAATTTATTAACTTAATTGAAATTTTGAATATTAACTAAGATTTTTTCTTTTAGAATAAAAAATATATATTTATTTTATTTTAATATTACTTTATATATATACATTACACACTATAGAATGTAATTACATATCTAAGGCAACAATATAAAATATTAACATCACAGATATCACTAAAAAAAATTATCAAACATATATAAGACGAACGCGACTCCTCAGTTTCCGCAGTGATCTCATCTCACACCTTGGCCGAGCACAAAATTAATAACATGTTGATTTTTAATTTTTGTTCTGCTCTTGTACTTATTATTATTTAAACTGAATTTCGAGACATTATTTATTACTATTTATATAACATATGTTGATCATTTTTCAATGTTTCCACACAATTAACACTTCATTTCAATGTTAATATCTTTTTGGTGCTGGGTTTTTGTTTGTCTCGTTTGTGCTGTGCCGGGCACATACCATACGAACGGTGCAATGCACCGATAAATAACTACATATATATCTAGAGGGTTATGTGTAAATTGTGGCAACAATACGAACGATTTGCTTATTTATAATGTTTAAATTATTTTTTATTTAGGCCAGTCGTGGCGCAGGAGCGCAAAGTTGGATTGTAAACGCGACTGGTTGTTGGTTCGATTCTCGCTCGAGGAAATGAAATATTTATTTAAATTTGTATTTGCATTCTTCGCTCTGGTATCGAGGCAAAGCACCGTGTTAAGTTTCGCCACTCCACACGCAATGCTTCCGGTATTCTGCGGAAATTGGAGAATGGAGTATCATAGCACTAGGTTCCATCTGCCTACCCTACTATACCTACTATACCCTACTGTATATGGGACACAGCTTGAAGCTATAATATTTAAATTAATTTTATGATACAAATTTCAACCACAACCAACTGTACATATAACAAGTTATAACAAGTTGAAATTAACTAACTCTATCTATCTAACAGCAGTTTACAGTAGGTGATATTAAAGCTCCAAGTAAAGTTAATGCAATACTAAGTGTAATTTATTCTCAAGGTTCACGGTGAACTTATTTATATCTGTTGTATGTATTAATATAATATATTAAGAACGTTTTCTTACAAATATAACAAAAAAGCAGTGGAAAATTATATTAAAATAATCCTTAAAAGCTTAAATTATATTCATATATTAAACATAACAGACAGGCCAGTCTGGGCTCAAGGGCACAAAGTGTGACTGTAAAACCGACTGGTTGTAGGTTCGATCTCCACTCGGGGAGATGAAATATTTACTTACATTTATATTTCCGTTTCTTCGATCTGGTGTCCAGGCAAAGCGCGGCGTTGAGTTCTGCCACTCAACACGCAATGCCTCCAGAATTCGACGCAAAGTGGGGAACGGAGTGTCTTAACTTACTTTCCCTCTGCCTACCCTGCTGTGTGCGGGATACAGTGTGACACTTGTGATTTATTTATTAATATAATAGGCATATACACTTAAAAAAAAATGAAGAGAATATGATTGCAAAAATATATTTTTTAAGAACCCTAATAGTTTTCATGCTAAAAAGTTCATATGTCATGTTTAAGCTTATAACGAAATTAACAGGCTCGATATACAGAATAGGGACCGTCGTGGCGCAGTGGGTCAGCTTCTGACTGTTATCGCGACGGGTGTAGGATCGGTTCCCGCTCGCGGATACTAGTTTTTTTTATTTCCTCGCTGTGGTAAAAAAACGAAGCGTGCATTGTCTCGAAAACTAGACAGCTAGGAATAACGTAAAACAAAAAAAAACTAAATAAAAAACAAAAGAAAAATATATAAATATAAAACTTAATTAATTTCTTATAAGTTAAAGTAATATATAATATTTTTTACAACAATTCTTTACTTGTAGACTAGAAGTAGAAGTGGGTTCGAGTTTACTCCGTCAAGTGGTTCCATCAGTAGAAATACCGGTCGTTTATGACTTAACAATTATATTGTTTTTTACTGTTTGGCCGCCGGTTTATTGTCGGTTAGTAAACGCGGCGATCCGATCGGATTTTGTTACGCTGTAAAATTTGATTGTTTGACTTTTAATTGCTTTACTGTAGTGCCGTGTTTTGATTTTGAATACGGTTTTCATTGCATACACCGACCGACGCGTATATACCTAAATATATACATATGTATATGGTTGTTGTGATTTTTTAGCTTTTTTTTTGTTTTCGCTAATTACTAGCTTTTATTGAATTATATAGGTCAATTTAATAATATCTAGTGCAATTTGTGTCATATTTAAGATTTCGGTTTTCTTATACGATCATTCGTTGATCCGTCTGTTAAAAGCTTATCTCGAGATCACGCGGAAGTATCAAGTTAAAATTAATATCCGCTTACGATCCCTTCGAGCACAGAAACAATTGAGCTTCTAAATCAGTCAATCAAAAAATACAAGCATTTATGCATTGTTTTTTCATATTTTCAAAAAAGTAAAATTAAACATATTCCATTTAACCCATTATACGAAACATAGTTTCCGTTAGGTATATATACGTATATGTAAAAAACGAAACTATGAAAATAATACCACACAATTTATAGAGTTTTTACCGTTCTGTTTTGGAATGTCAATTTAAAAAACACCAACAAACAGCAAAATTGTTATTTGAGATACGAGTATTTCGTTGTTCTCACAAATCAATACACATACGTACGTAGGTTGTGCCTGTTATACGTATTAATGCATAATTTTGTATATAAATTGTATAATATATAAAAAAAAATTCCAGCTTCACGCAGTATCCCGCATATAGCAGAGCAGGTAGAGGGAAACTAGAATTAAAACACTCCGTTTTCCACTTTCATTTATTTAATTCATTCCCCTTCATTGATATGATTCATTCCCCTGAGTGAAGATCGAACCCAAAACCATTGTGTTATAGTCACATCCTTAAACTCCTGCGCCACGACGGCATTGCTAATTTAATAAATATATTTTTATATTTTCAATGAGCTTGCATCATTTAAACATTTAATTAAATGTTCTGTCCGGTGACGCCGTAGGGCACCTATATCGGCTAAATACAATTATTAATAGAACAACGTACAAAGCTATATGCATTCTTGTTTGCGTAATCTATGTGAGAGCCAGTCTTGGCGCAGAAGAACAAAAAGCGTACAAATGTAAGCGACAGGTTGTAGAGTCGATTCCCACTTGAGAAATATATTTAATATTTTTTTTATTTTCTCGCTCTTTCTTTCTTTGAGTTCTGGCACTCAATTCGCAATGCCTCCAGGAAGCGAGGAACGGAAGTGTTTTATTTATATTAACGGAATATCTTGACACTAGGTTCCCAAATTTCCTCTGACTACGCTACTTTGTGCGGGATCAGTTTGAAGCTAATAAAATATAGTACCCATTGGTATATAATTTCATAAAATATTAGGATTGTTTTGGCGCAAATCATTTTATCAAAACCTGAATAGGGCCATAACTATTTATGTTTCAATCATTGCCATGAGGGTTTATTACCAACAGGTATAGTCAGTAGATATTATGAAATATGAAATATTATTAATATACAAAATATATTTTTAAGTTCTGGAGGCATTGCGTGTTGAGTGGCAAAACTCAGCATTGCGCATTGCCTCAACACCAGAGCGAAGAAATGAAAATATAAATGTAAATAAATATTTCACTTCTACGAGTGGGGATCGAACCCACAACCAGTCTTTTTCGCAATCACACTTCGTGCTTCTGCGATACGACTGTCCTCTATGCGCCACGACTGGCCACATAATATATGATTATTTATAACCAGATACTTAAAACACACACAGCTGTATTAATGTTTGTATTAATGTAACTCGTATAGGTGTGTTGCTATTATCAAATCAACGCATGGTAATGAAAACTGACTAAAGTTTGAATTTATAAAGCACTCTCAAGTCTGAGATCGATCTTGAGATGCCGTTTGCATTCATACATATATAGTTTATAAATGAAAACGTACAAATGTACATAGGTACAAGTATAACTATTTAACATACAGCTATAAGAAGTAAGAAAAATGCTTATTATATAGCGTTTTTGGAGGGCCCTAATCCTTATTTCATATAGCTTAGCCGCGGCGTTTACTTCCGGTACTCCACACGCAATGCCTCCAGATCTCGTTGAAAAATAGAGAGCGTAGTGTCTTAACATTAGGCTTCAGGATGAAGACGAAAAAAAAAAACAAATAAATATAGCTTAACTGTTGTTTAACTTCATTACAAATTAATCTACATAGCTAATATGTAATTACATTAGAAATTAATTCCAAATGTAATTATTCATTATTTATAACTAGCTAACTTTAACTATGAAATTAAAACTATAAAGCAGTGTACAAGCACCAAGAAGGCACTGTCGAAACCGTATCGAAAACGGTATAGTAGTTACATAAAATATTATTTATGATTTACGACCAAATAGTAAATCTAATATAATTATTATTGGATAACTAAAATAAATATTACCTGGCTTGATTTAGACTTAAAATGGAACTGCTGCAGCATAAAGGGGTTTTTATGACAGACACTAAGTGTCAGACCGTGTGATTTCGGTTTTATTGCTTACTATCACTTGATTTATTTTGCTTGAAATTATACAACAACAGGTCTAGTCTCAAAGGTATCATTTATGATCGATTATAAATTGTTATTTAGATTCGCTGTAAAAATTTATATTAGTTATTGAGTTCGATTTGTCCCTGAGTCCTGGCACTTGTAAAATATGTTTAAGTTTTATATATTATATATAATATATAAACATTAGGGCTTCAGTTTATAGTATATTCGTCAGCTATACCGGCCAAGTGCGAGTCGGTGGGTTCCGTAAAAACTTTATAGTTATCGGTCAACCGCGAACACGTCAATTTACAAAAGACAATTTTTGTATATGTTATTAACTACAAAAATATGTTTTTAATATTTTTTTTCTGTGTTTTTATACCTGTAAATTACCAATTTTCAGGTTTTTTACCTTATTTTTACGGTAATTCACGGATAGTGCCCTATAGGTTTTGATTATACTCGTATAACGAACATCAAAATATGTTTTTCTTTTTGATGAAGTCAACCCATTGATGAACTTAGATTATATATAACTACTCATAAAGTGGTAAGGTGAATCCATACGAAAAACTTGCTAAAGTTTGACTAAGGTGTGATATAAAAATTATAGCGATCTTTAGAAATACTAATAATAATTAAAACTAACATTGTTTGAGTGTGCCGTGCCCACGTGCAACTTGTACCTAGTCGTTGTTCGGCATTTTTATATTTGTCTGCTCTGCTATAAGCATTGGCGTATCTAGAGATATTTTCTTGAGGGGAGCCTAGATTTTAATTTCTGGGGTGGGTATCAGACCTATTCTGGGGTGGGCATGGGCCAACCACCCCCTCGCATTCTTCATACGCCTATAAGTGAAATTATCATTATAAGCAGTTCTGCTATACCACCTATAGCCATGGGCGTATGAAGAGAGGGAGTTATAGTATCATTATCCGTAAGTAAGTATTGTACGTATTTAAGCACGAGCAATCGTGGCGTAAACGTGATGGTTGTGAGTTTGATTCTCGTTCCGGGAAATGAAACAAGTGTCGGGCGTGTCGCACGTGCACAAGTGTCTTAATGAGGACGCTCCTCCTTCTTAACTCTAGGTTCCTAGGTTCCTAGGTCCTAAGCAAAATTCTGTACGTTATTACCTCGTCTTCAAAAGAGCTTTTATGCAATTCGTTGAATATATTAAAAAAAAAAATATTAGGTATATACACATGTATATATTGTGTCAAAACTTTGATTTTTAACTGATTAATAAGTATACATATTCAATCATACTTATATTTTTAAAAATGGTTGCAAATCATTTTTAGGATTCCGTAACACAAAAGAAAAAAACGGAACCTAATTTTACCAAGATCTCGTGGAGGTATCAAGCTGAAATCAATATTAAATATTCAGGTCTAGTACCTTGGAACGCAGAAATAATTAACAGTCTTTTGATCTCAAAACACCTTAAAAGTTATAATTTGATTGCTATACAAAACGATTGCATACGCCCGCAATTTTTTTTTTTTTCAACTATATAGTAGCCACGTTCCGCCACCAGTTGACCTACAATCTTGAAATTAGTACGGAACCAACTATCAAATTTCATTAAAATCGGTTCAGTGATTTAGGCGTGAAAGCGTAACAGACGGACAGACAGAGTTACTTTCGCATTTATATACGACTAAGGATAAATGTTTTTGTTACCTGGTCAAGCAAGTGCGGCGTTGGGTGTCACCACTTAACATGCAGTATCACGAACTGTTCAAAACTTTTTTTTTTCTCTGTGCTCTATAATTACGAAAATGTAGATGTAGGGTGTGTACCAGTAACCGACAAGCAATAATAGAAACTTTTTTTAACATCCGAAAGTAAAGATATAAATATAAATTTCTCACATCGTGAACGCGACACTAAATGCATAGTTACTGATGACATTTAGCAGAATATAATTTTTCCCGCCTTTTTTTTAAATGGTGAACTGAAAATTACGTAGACCGAAAATATCTGTATTTCTATATCTATATCATAACCGCTTCACGCTGTATCCCGCACACAGCAGAGTAGGCAGAGGGAACCTAGTGTTAAGACACTCCGTTCCCCACTTTCTGCCGAATTCCGAAATATAAATTTAAGTAAATATTTCATCTCCTCGAGTGGGGATCGAACCCACAACCAGTCGATTTACAGTCACACTGTGCCCCTGCGCCACGAATGGCCTCTGTATTTCTGTTAATTTTAAAATAACAGGCTAAGCGCAATACTTTTATAATAAGCAATATCTTTGCTCAATAATTTTTAGCGTAAGAGTTATTATTTTTTTCTAAATCTATTTTATGGTTTGCTAAATATATATTTTAGCTAACATTGTTGTGAAATTATTCGAAATTAGCTTGTTTTTGCTGAAATACCTTTATACCTATTGCATTTCAAGAATATCGATAAATCAAGATTTATCGAAAGATTTCGATTACAATTATTTTTATCTAAGATAAAAAAAAACCTCTAAAAATGGCATGGGCCATTAGAGCTTTTATAACAAAATTACAGCCTAATAACAATATAAGGACTTCTAATAAAACACTTAATAAAAAGTAAATATTTTTTTATTTTAAATCAGGTACAAATACACAAAAAATATTTTCCTTTTTATTTTACAAGATCAAGATCATTTGTATAATATGTACATACATATATTCTGTCTCAATCGATAATTATTTGTCGATTACTAGGGCCTCAGTATTGATAACTGGATATATAAATAAATCAGCTTCACGCTGTTTCCCGCACACAGCAGGGTAGGCAGAAAAACCTAGTGTTAAGGCACTCCGTTCCCCACTTTCTGCCGAATTCTGGAGGCATTGCGTGTTGAGTGGCAGAACTCGACGCCGCGCTTGTCCTCGATAAATAACTGGATTTTTTTTAAGTAATTTGAACATATTATTAGATTACTAAAATATTTTTTAACTTATTTGATTATTTATTTGATTATTTTTGCTCGTAATATTTGCCATTTTATATTTTTTTTATTTTTATAATGCAAATATACTACTTATTTAAGGCGTCGAGTAGCGTATTACTAAAATAAAAACAGAATAATACAATTGTAATTACTTACAAAAATTTTATGATTGATTGAAAATAACAAACAAATATTTTTTTTTATCAGCTTCACGCTGTATCCCGCACACAGTAGGGTAGGCAGAGGGAACACACTGTTAAGACACTCCGTTCCCCACTTTCTGCCGAATTCTGGAGGCATTGGGTGTTGAGTGGCAGAACTCAACGCCGCTCTTTGCCTCGACACAAGAGCGAAGAAATGGAAATATACATTTAAATAAATATTTCATCTCCTCGATTGGAATCGAACCCACAACCAGTCGCTTTTACAGTCGCACTTAGTGCCCCTGCGCCACAACTGGCCTCTGGAAAAAAAAATTCAAATACTGGTACAATCGTAGATACTTACTTACTCTACTAGGCATGCCTTTTGAAGCACAATAAATTTTCAGAATATAAATCGAGCCTTACTTAATAAATTTTCAATTACATATTTATCAATTCAAAGTAAATTTATAATTGATCCTTATTTTAAGATGGAAACGGAGCAAAGTAGATTTAGATTCTAACTTGAAAATCTTAGTAAAGAACTACTAATTGGCTGTAGTCCTTGCATTAAATTCTAGGCTGCTACATGTTTTTAAAAAATTATATTTCTTTTTAATTACAGAAAAAAATGAACTATTTTACTTACCTTATATTTTAAACATATAGTACTCGCTATAATATATTTAATAGATATTTCTTATTTAAATAAAAAAAATATATATTTTCTTTAGGTGGTACCTACCACCATACGTTATACCAGATTACATAGATAGATATTAAATAATACACTTTGTATTTATATTCATGTACATATTGTCATCTTTTTTTTTTCATTTTTATATTATTTCCGCCTATAGCTAATAGGTATATATAGTTTAGTGTTTCTTCTTACCCAGCAGACACTCTGCTCTGCACTTTCAATCCGATTTCAAGACATTACGTCATCATGGAAATGGCAATAAAGTAAACGTAATCATCTTCCCGAGCAAACATCGACGACAGAAGTAAATAAATTAAATTTTATACATTTTAACGAAAACAATATCTAATTATTAATAATAATTGAGGCCAGTCGTGGCGCAGGGGCACAAGGTGTGACTGTAAAACCGATTCTGGTTATGGGTTCGATCCCCACTCGAGGAGATGAAATATTTACTTAAATTTATATTGCCATTTCTTCGCTCTGGTGTCGAGAGAAAGCGCGGCGTTGAGTTCTGCCACTCAACACGCAATGCCTCCAAAATTCGGCAGAAAGTGAGGAACGGGGTGTCTTAACACTAGGTTCCCTCTGCCTACCCTGCTGTGTTGCTTATTTATTTAATTGATAATGCAACACCTGTTGCAGGCTCACAAACGAGGACATGCATAGTAAATAATTTAGGTCCATTAACAAATAAATCACTGTATATTTATTCAGAAACTAAAAATATCTCAACGACTTATCTATTTTAATAGTCTGTACCCGCACTATACATTAATATTTATCTCATACAGTTGATACGAATGTATGATAATTCGTAATTATAATATTAAATTATGATATTTACTATTAAACAAAAAAAACGTTATTTTTAGAGACAAGAGAGTTCATGGAATTATGTATATAGGTACTTAATAACAAAATTTCTCACTTTCTGTGATAGTTACAATGTTAAACGAGGATATTATCTCTTTATCTCTTTTTTTTTTAGATAAGCGTGCAGAATTCCAGAACTTTATAAGACCATGTTAGAGCGACTATGAATGTTACAAGACAGAAATATCAGGTTGGTGCTATGAAAACATTTTATTGTCATTAAGTAAATAAAAAGTTTGTAAATTTCCAAGAGTTTCTTAAATTGATTGATAAATAGATAGATAAACATATAAATTCTCTAATATTTTTTTTATTTCATTTATTTTCATCGAAACAAAATTTACGCGACGAATTTCGATTATACCTACACCAAAATCAAGCACGTTTTCTTTTCATCAACTTAAAAAAATATATATTCTCCAATAGACTGAAGATTTAGTTAGATATTTGATGTTATGTTCTTGATGCCTCCATATAAACTGGAGAAAAATCATCTCAACGAACAGAGAGACAGATAACAAAGTGATCCTAAACGGTTCCATTTTGTTTTCTTTTGAGATACGGAGTTCTTACGACATTCCTCTGTGTACAGCAGCAATAACTTACAGTTCTCGAATATCCAAAGCTGGCAGTATAGTCCTCCAAATTAAAGACACTACATTGAGTGGTGATCTCACCACAGCGTCTTATTGGAAACAATCCATTACCTCGAGTGAGCATTTCTCACTTCTTCTTCTTCATGCTCTTTTTTGCTGTAGGTTATGTTCTTCTGAATGCATTTCAAAAAGTTAAATATTCATCAATCAAGGCAAGCTGCCTTACACGATGGTCCAAGTCATAAATATAGACTATAGACTAGATTATATGTATATATTTTTAAGGCAAGCAAATTTTACTATAGTAATTAACGTCCTTATATATTTCTATTATATTATTATGCACGGCTCGTTAACTTTGCGAAATTTGAACAAAAAAGACAGCCATAGTACAGTTACATTCCAGAAGACGCATTCCTAATCGCTATGTTTTTGCCATTTAATTTTCTTTAACTCCAAAGCATTTTTCAAGGAAAAAAATAAATTCTAGGTAATTGTTGTTGTTGTTGTGTAAACTATAATTTTTTTAAGGTAAAAGCCTGGCGTTGAGCTCCGCCACCCAATGTCTCGAAAAATTCGACAGAAAATGGGGAACGGAATGTCTTTACAGTAGGTTACCCTGCTGTATGAGCGATACAGTGAAGCGAAGCGAAGTGAAGCTAATTTAATTTACTTTTTTTATTTTTAAGTTACTAAGTACCTCTTTCATTAAGTAGTGTATAAATTAAACATTGCGATAAAAGAAAATAAATATAAATCATAAGATGTATGTAACATTGGATAATAGGTATGTATAAAATTATATTAGATAAGATTTCAGAAACATCATTAAAATATCTTTAGACAATGAAACTTTATCTTCTTCTAGAAAAAAAACTATTAAATAAAGTAATTAAATGACTTTGAGTGATTATATACCTTTATTAGAAAATTATAACAATTATAAAATTATTTGAGGCCAGTCGTGGAGCAGGGGCACAAAGTGTGACTGTAAAACCAACTGGTTGTGGGTTCGATCCCCACTCGAGGAGATGAAATATTTACTTAAATTTATATTTCCATTTCTTCGTTCTGGTGTCGAGGACAAGCGCGGCGTTGAGTTCTGCCACTCAACACGCAATGCCTCCAGATTCGGCAGAAACGGAGTGTCTTAACACTACCCTGGCCCTCTGCCTACCTGCTGTGTGCGGGATACAGCGTGAAGCTGAAAAAAAAGTTATTTATAATTGTTAATTATGTATTTATTAATCGTCCGTTTGAAGTTTCCTGCTCATCGTTTCACATTTATTTAAATAATAACAATATATTTTTGATTGTCAACACTGCATTTGAGAACATAGTTTTAATATCCACAATCACGATTTTCTACATTAAAGCTAAAAAAACATCAAATTAAAAATATATATATTTTTTAAAATCTGCTGTATCCCGTATACTGCAGGATAGGCAGAGAGAATCTAGTGTTAAGAGTTATCTCGAAGAAAGAATCTAGTAATAAAATCTACTTTCTAAATATTATTATGATAACGAAAAATGTGATTGTGACAGGGATGTATTTAAATAATAATATGCAGGTGAAATGATTGATTAAAATATTTAAAAAAAAAATCTTAAAAGAGCACAGATTTTCAATTAGGAAAAGGCAAAAAACAAAGCTTCCAAGTCTTTCAATATTATAAAATATATATATTTAAAAAAAATCATAATCACATTTGGACAATGATCAACCAGGCCGCTAGTTTACGTATTATAATATAATAAATAATTTAACATTGTATAATAAATTATGAACAATATTTTAATGGAAGGAGGCACTTTTAACTGAAATTAATTTAAATAAAATATAAAAAAAATACCAAATATTATTAAATATAGCATGGAAACTTTATAATGAGAAATATCTACTTAAATATATAGTGATGTTTTTACTGAATAATTACTATTTACTGTTTTAGTCATATCACGTTACGTAACAATTAGCTGCAAATTTAGTAATTCATGAATAGATATAAAATCTTATTGTAATTTTTTTTGATTAGAAATAACAGATAAAATAAAACTCTTTGAACTGTAACCCGCATATGTGTATTTAGCAGAATAGGCAAAGGGAACCTTGTTATAAGATTAAGATACTCCATTCTCCCTTTCTCTCCCTCCCTTTCGCCGGAACTCAAAACCGTGCTTTGTTTTATTACCAGAGTGAATACATGAAAATATTAATAAATAATAATTAATTTTCCCGAATATGAATCGAACCCACAAACGTAAAGTTCACAACGTCACCCGTGAGCCACTGCACCAAGAAGCCTAGAACTCATTATCTCACCATTTAGTTATATATTATGAGCTGGTAGCTAGATTTTACATACAGCTTCTCCCGCCAGGTCTAATTTAAAACGAGTTGTATACTATATAAAATAGACTTTAAGTGACAGTTTTAAGTATCACCTCTTGTATTAACGGGATATAATAAAGCTTATAATCTTTTTTGATTAATATATTAACTTTTTTGATTAATATATTAACCAATACAAAAATATTTATTGTTTGTTATTTCGTTCATCGAGATCAGATTCAGTCAGCCGGCAGTTCAAGAACTAGCAACATCAGGATATTAGCGCCTTAATCCAAACCAAGACTAGTCTTATAATATTAATATAGTTTGGATCTTTTGCTTATTTCATTGTCAAATAATATAAAGTGAAGTTTTAGGGAATATAGGTATGTATATTCGTAACGTAATGTTAAAAAAAATATTTTAAGGAAGTTGTTATTTTTTATAACAACAGCTTCACACAGCAGGTGGGCAGAGGGAACCTAGTGTTATGACACTCTGTTCCCGACTTTCCGCTGAATTCTGGAAACATTACGTGTTGAGTGGCGAAAGAAATGAAAATATAAATTTAAATAAAAATTCTATTGCCTCGAGTGGAGATCGAACCCACGGCCAGTCGCATTTACAGTCACTTGTGCCCTTGCACCACGACTGGCCTCTAATATATATTTTTTATAACAATTAAGTAATTTCATATAAGACACGAGAAGACCAGTTCAACATTATTGGACTCTACATATTAATATCTTTTTGATAGGTATATCTCTTCCATTCAACCAATCCACAAGTGTATGTATCTTAATTTACTTTAATATAAATAACATATATACAGATGTATCGATTTCATATTTATAAAAATAAAAGAGATTATTATGATAATAGATTATTATTATCATTTAATTTTACATATATATTTGTCATATTAGATAAATAAAAATATTAAGAGATTTTATTGACGTTTCATATGTCAAAAAGACCTTAGAACCGTTAACTAACTTTTTGTTACTAGCGACTTAATAATCACATTATATAAAATCTTTACATAAATTGTAGCCTGTTTTATTCTGATGTACTTACAAGCTTTATTGCTGTTAAAGTTTAATCTAAATCCGTACAGTAGTTTTTCATTTAAACTTTCATATTTATAATATTAGTAGGAAGCAGGATGTATCTTAATTACAAAATAATACAAAAACATATATATATATTATTTTGTGTCGATAATATTATTTAAATGTAATCTAATATATATAATAATATTCAGAGAAAAAAAAATGGTTTGTGGCATCATCATTCATAACTTAGACGTATAAAGAAAAAAAAAGGTGGTAAAAAAAAATTAAGCGATTATTTTGAGGATGTGTCGTGTTTTTGCGTCTTGCGCATGAGTGCCGGCGCGGAGACGGCGCCTCGGCATTTGTCTCGGATTTCAAAGGATACTCCGCGATCGGGCCCTACTATGTTTGTTCGTTTACAACGTGACAAAATAGTGAGATAGAGGTTTAGAAAAAAGTTTAGGTATATATATAAATATATACCTATATATATCTGTATATATATATATATATATATATATATATATATATATATATATATATATATATATATATATATATATACAGATATATGTGTGATTACGCAATATATATATATATATATATATATATATATATTGCGTAATCACACATCATAGCAAAATAACGTTGTAATTATATTTTGGTATATAACTTCCTGTTATAATTGGAATAATAGTTATAAAATCAATAAAAGATTATTCTGAGCTTGTTAATCCAGATTGATCGATTTATGGATTCACTGAACTAAAGTAATGTAGGTATAGTTTTTAAATATAATCATTAATTTATTAGAATATAACGTTTGAAAACTAGCGGGATATCCCTATATATGCTACAATTAATAATACAAATGAAGTTTGTAATTAACATTTTATAGCAATTTAATTATAAGTCGACGCTGTGTTTACTGGAGCAATTTCTTCAAATTTACTAAACATAAATATATAAATGAAATAATCAATTAATCAGCTGTATCCCGTACACAGCAGGGTAGACAGAGGCAACCAGAGGTAGTATAGACACTCCGTTCCCCACTTTCCGCTGATTTTATCGAGGCATTGCGTGTTGAGTGGAACCCACAACCATCGCGTTACAGTCACAATCTCATGTCCAAGCACCACGACGGCCTCTAATATATAAATATTTTTGAACATTATTATATACATATACGCCACAAAACGCGGCGTTTAATTCCGCAACGTAACACGCAATGTTTCGAATATTAATTGGAAAGTGAGAAACGGAGTGTCTTACTAGGTTCCCTGTGCTAACTCCGCTATGCGGGAAAAACCACGAGGCAATACAATATATGTAAATATACATATATTACCTATTTACGATTGATACTATCGTGTTGTGCACAATTACGAACTGCATAGTGCGTCCAGTCGGGTATATATATTTTTTTCTATTCTCTAATACAGTACCGACATTTTTCAGTCCAATCGTGATATCACTAAAAGGGTTCATTAAATAAGGAAGTATCTTTCATAAAGTAATTTGTTATTTCTGTAAAGAATTCTCCAAAAAAAAGTAAAATATGGTGAAAAATTAAAAATTATAACCACAATACAATAATTTATTTAATTTCTTATCATTTTTAAAGTATCGAAAAAACATAGTGACGGTGTACTATAGTCGAAACGTATCTCAATGTCATTTGCTCCAACCATGTAGTGGGTGTTACATGTCAAAATTTATGATACATTCGTTGTTAGTAGAAAAAATGTGCCATTAAGGAGTCTAAACGGTAAACTGAAGATTTAGTTTCTTTCCAAAGAAGCTGTGACACATGGAAAACCAGGTGAATGCAAATCTAAATCTTATTATCTTAGTCGTAAGGTACATAATACTAAGGATAGTTAAACATCGTCGAGCGGATCGTCGAGCCGTTATTCATAGTACGTTTTTGATAAATTGCAATTGGAAGTTACTTTTTTCAAAATCCTCGTTTGGTTTTAAATTATTTTAAACACGAGTTCAATGTTATATTCCTCTGTGTTTGGTGCTAGTTTTATTTGTAGTTTCATTAAAAGATCTAAGTCTCTTATTGGATTATGGATCAAAGTAGTCTTTATATATGACTAGCCGTCATCCGTAACTTTATTTAAACATACTATAAGATGTAAAATGGAAAATCATGTTTTGTTCGTCCCCGTAGGTTATTTCGAGAACTTTTCTCTTAGTGACTTCTAGCACACTCCCTAGTTTACCTTATTATTACTCCGACTGAAGATCGAAATGAAAATCATAGTATTCAAACACTGAAAAACACCATATTGAAAAACTTTTGCTAAGGCGGTATTTCATTGTTCCTTACAGTTTAGTGAAGCTAAATTTCTTAGGATGTTATGGTTCTTCATTAGATATTCCAGACCTAAAATTTTCATATGCCAATAAAGACGCTTACCAGCTTAAAGAATCCATTTTCTATAGTCCCTGCCCAGGCCTGATACAAGAAAAAGAAGATAATTTCATTCATTTCATTATCAGCGTGTACACAGATTTTGTTAAATATGATGCACATATTTGTCACCTAAAGTACAATTTTCGTCGAAAAAAAAGCGTCACAAAAACATTGAAGTTTTTGCAAGAGATAGCTGAATCAGTGGAAACCTAAACAATTTAGAAACAAAAACAGTTTTTTGTTGAAATAAAAGAAACTATCGAAACTCTATAAAAATATAAGAATCGTCAAAAATATATTCTGTAAAAATTACAAGATCATATTGTTAAATGACTTCCAACAGACATGACCCAGATCTTGAATCAAAACTCAAATTTCACAAACAATATACGATAGAAACACAATCGTATAGAATTAGGATTAAATAGGAAAGTTCAAGACAATCATAGTAAAATTTTAAATTTGGCAAGACGAGAAAGATCAAATGATGCAATATCCTTAGAAATACAAAACATAAAAAATTGTCTTTAATAATTTTTTTTGTTTTTTCTGATCGGACTCTAGCTTTTTAAAAATTCTATCCTAATACGTTCCAAATGGACCATCCAGATCAAAGTAATCTAGTAAGAAGGGGTAAACCACCGAAAAGACGTCATTCTAAACTATTAGAATTCCTCCGTGAAATAGTATTTCAGTAGCAAGAGCACGGAGAAACATAACCAACCAACGATTAGTTACACTTTGTGAAAGAAGACTTCCACATAAAAGCTACTCAATTTTCTTCTTGGCTTCTGCTTCTGATGGACATTTGAGAGTATAAAATGCATATTGTCCTATTCTCTAGAAGCCCTAAACGAGTTTCACCGATGGAACTAGCAGTTCCATGGTAACTAGTAACAATTGAAATAAAAATTTTAAAGTAAAAAAATAATACTTTGAACGAACGTTTAGTACTGAACGAGTCTCCTCCTCCATCTTCATCGATAAAATTGGGAATATATTTATTTATTTCTATCCATCCCGAAGAGTAGTTCCAAACAATTACACTAAGATCTGTTGAATGTAAATTGATCAAAGTATTATATACGAGAGCTACTGCTACCATAGACAAACCTTCGACGTCATGGGGATGAATCGCTCAATCAACAAACCAACACTTTAACTCTTTCATTATTGATAAGGAATGCGTTTCATACATATCCGCCGACCGAAACCAGGGTGAGTTAGCATTTACTTACTACTGTGGAACATGTATTAGGCGGTAGCGATTATTTATTTAAATTTAAATCAATTCAATACTAATTAATTTTATAGTATGCCATTTAAGTTAAAAAAAAATTAAAAACTAAATATATATTTAATGCATTATATAGTTATTAGCTATCTACGTTATCGTCGTTAAGTCGTTTATTTTACAAAATAGCAGTTACAATACATTAACTTGATGCCTACATAAATATATACTTATTTTATCAACAAATATGTATTTTTTTATATATAATAGATAAGCAGGATATATTCATAAAACATACAGCAAATTATAAATTAAAACAGGAAATAAAATTAGAAAATACTATTATAGATAATATAACAACATACTATCACACAACAGCTCCACACTTGGACACACACGGGAGCAATAAAAACGTTAAACTCACTGGCAATCATCAATAACGATTATCATTAATCTGGCAGAGGATGACCGCGTACGGGAAGTAGGTACGCCGTCCTATTCACGTCTTACTCGCGCGGTGTCGTCATCTAAATTATATTGTCAGAAATAGTGTTAAGCAATATCATATATATATTTTTATACATATATTTATATGTATATATATATATATATATATATATATATATATATATATATATATATGTAAATATTATATCAAAACGAGCGTGCCCAGCAGATATTGTTCTGCATAAGAAAGAAGCGTTACTGTAAGCATGATATAAATGATTTTTTACAATTTAGTTTATTTGTTGTAGTAGTACAACGGCGTCACCTAGCGACATGTAACCTTAAGTACCTCTCCTTTTTAAAGTAGGTTACAAATACAGCTATTTGTTAACAGCCTAACATCGAGACTCTCCTTTCTCCATTTAATTTCTAGATATTGCGTATTGATCGAATCTCTTATATTAGTCTTGTTTATCAATGAATACAAGACATAAAGAGCGTTTCAGCAATCATATTGACAATCCACGAACGGTATTCTGCCAGGAACAAGTGGACGGCGGTAACTTTTCAACGATCCCAAAAACGCCGAGTCACGGGCCAGAGTTGTAGACCTCAACACGCGAGATACAAGAAATACTAAACAACTTAATATGGAGGTGATAATATTTTTTGTGTTAATATAGATAATTATGTGTTTTGATATAAAATTCATCGGAGATCGTGGTACTTGGAAGCTTGATGAAAAGGTTTTTGAATCAAGAATAAAGTTTTTTTTTTTGTTAAAAATTTTAGAATTGTATTAATTTATATTACAATTATTTCCATAGATATGGTTAACTTAAAAGAATCTGCACAATCATTTATTAATTTTTTGCCAGCTTCACGCTGTATTCTGCATAGGTGGATGGGCAGAAAGAGCCTAGTGCTAAGATACGCCACTCTCCACTTTCCGACTATTTTGGAAGCGCCGCGCCGCGCCACGCCGCGCTGCACCAGATCGAAGAAATGAAAAAAAATTATATTATGATTATATGCATGTGCCTCTGCGCCAAGACGGAGAAAAAATCCTTGTTAATAAAATGAGAGAGTGAGTTTGCCCTATCCGACTTCATTGTAAGGTTTGTAGGTACGGTCGTATATACGAACTGTCATATTCCACCGTGGCTTGATAAATGATCTCACAACTGCTACCTATTCGACGAGATCTCAACGCGTCTTCATTTATGGTATTCAATCGGATTCAGATCTTGAATGATAGCCTGTGGTACAAATTTACAATTTTTTTTTCTTTAACAGCGTCATCAAATAAAAACAAATATATAGACTTAATAAATGCTGCCACTAGAGTGTGACTGGGTTCAATTCCCATTTGAGAAAATGTTTTTTTAGTCAGCTTCAAGTTGTATCCCGCATATAGCGGGTTAGGCAGAGCCTTACATTGATAAAAATTGCAGCAAACTACGTTTACTAACAAGACCAAATTTTACACATATTATTTACGGGAGGATTTATAAGCACCCAGACCAATCAGGTGGCTCAATCATCCTCCCAGACAGAGATATATCTTTAGTTGGCTTTAGCTACCTTTAAATGTACCACTTTCAAGTTAGTAAGTACACATACTGTCTTAACTACATATTAGACTAATAATTGTCAAAATTACAACCTTGCTAAAATGACGCAGGTCTGGGGGCCTGGGGGGTCTGGGGACGGAATGTTTTGATATAGAAATTATTAACTAAATTTAATATTATATTCTTAATTATTATTATTATAACAAATGCTACATATTTTATTACATTTTTAAAGTGTTATTAGACACTTAGGAAAAAATAGGTACTTTTTAGAAAACAAAAACTTGAAAGTAGAGGGATTTGAACCCGCGCCTCCTGGAAACCGTCCAAGCGCTCTGACTAACTAAGCCATACGTTCTCATCGGACTACGTCGAAATTCTTACATGTTTATTACAACTTATTTATGTTGCTAGCTATCTCTGTAGAGAAAAATATTATAAATTATTTAACAATTACACATATAGCAGGAAATCTTTACAAAATTTTTTTGTTAATTAATTATCACGAACAATATACAATTGATTAAAACAAATGACAAATTTTTGAGAATAGCTTTGTTTCAAAAACTTTTTTTATTTCAATATGGCCTCAGTACGATTCTATTGGAATCGATTATTGTTCACCAACACGAATTAATTTCGATGAACATAACGAATAATGACTTATGAAGTTTTCATTTTTATTATTAATTTTAATAATAAGATATAAGCCTTTCAAGAAAATAACCTAATAAATGACATTATTTTTTTTCAGTTTCACAATGTATCATGCAGGGGAGGCACTGCGTGTTGAGTAGCGGAACTCAACGCCGTGCTGTACATTGACACCAAAGCGAAGAAATGAAAATAATAAATATTTCATTTTTCGAACTTTCAGGGACCTAACCCACCACTTGTCGCGCTTACAGTCACACACTCGTGCCCTTGCAACATCATTATATGACTACTTCATATATTCAAAACACACTTTCGTATGTAGCATTTAAGCCAAGATATATGAACAAAATTTATGTAATAATAAAATTTAAAAAAAATCGAATCAGCTTCACGCTCCCGCATTCAGCTGGGGAAGGCAGAGGGAACGTAGTGTTAAGACACTCCGTTGCCCATTTTCCACCGAATTTTTCAAGGCATTGTATATAGAGTTGTGGAACTCAATGCTGGGCCTTTGCCTTATTGCCAAAGCAAAGAAATGAAAATATTAATAAATAATATTGCATTCCCTCGACTGACCGAACTCACAACCGTCGTGTTACAGTCTCGCTCCTGTGGCCCTGCGCCACGACGGCCCCAACGCTAATAAAAAAAATGTGGTTTTACTTCTTTGCAAGAATATTAATATTATATTTGACAAGAATAAATTGAAGCTACATCAACGCTAGCTTCCCAGCTAATATAAGCCTCACGTACGTACGTATAACGTTATCATTGGACCCTGCGACGTGAGGTGCGATGATGTCGCGATATGCCGCTGTATGTGGAGCGCCTTAACTAAGTCAGAAAGTTTCTCAAATATTTACTGAAAAATAAAACGAGAGAGACCCATAGCACTGGTCTACTTCGAAATACTGCGAATAAAAATCTATAAAAAACACTTTTTTATAAGATGTAACCAAGACATATTCAGTACCAATAAAAAAAAATTAAAAATAAATCAGCTTCTCACTGTATCCCGCATACAGCAGGGTGGTAAGCAGAGGAACCTATTGTTAAGATACTCTGTTCCCCAATTACCTCCGAAATCTGGAGGCATTGTGTATTGAGTGACGGAACTCAACACCGCGCTGAGTCTCGCCACCAGAGCGAAGAATATGCCATTTCCTCAAGTGGGTACCGAACCCACAACCCGTAGCGTTTACACACTTGTGCCACGACTGACCTCTATAACAATTAAAAAAAATATTGTATAATTAAAATTGCGCTAAATAAATATCACTTTTATTATCTCAAAACAATTCCATATCTTTATTTGAAATGTAGGTATAGTCTACTTGAGCTGTCGTTTATGATTCTGGAACTATAATAGTAGATAAGAAAGAAATGATAAAGCTCTTATAATAACTTAATTAAATACACGATGAAGCCGTCGTGGCGTAGCGGCCCAACAGTGTGACTGTAACGCGAATGTTAGGTGTTCGATCCCTCTTGGGGAAATGTTTATTAATATTTTCTATAAATATATAATATATATAAATTATTTATTAATATTTTCATTTCTATGCTCTGGCACCAAGGCAAAAGCTCGGTGTTAAGTCCCGCCACTCAACACACAATACCACGAAAAAAATATCACTAGGTTCCCTCTGCCTACCCTGCTGTACACGGGATAGAGCGTAAAACTGAATTTGATTTAATTTTTTTTTTAATTAAATACCCTAAAATTATCAACCTAATCTATCATAATTATAGTTAGTTAACTCAAAAGCTTTACGCTTATGCTTTTTTATTGTCAATAAATAAGAGGCACTGGACTAAATCGTCATCCATTTTATGTATAACATAGTGGGTACTCAGCAAATGGGTATAAACTTCACGGTGCAGCGGTTTCAGTCAAAACGGGAAACTTTAGTTAACGGACCCAACAAATCTACTTACAAGATAATGATATTGATATACCCATATAATAATGTAGGTATGCTTTTTGCTTCGTAATGCTAACAGTTGTGCTAAAATGTTTTTTTTGTATAATTGTACTTCTTAAATCAGCTTCACGCTGTATCCCGCACACAGCAGGGTACGCAGAGGGAACCTTGTGTTAAGACACTCCGTTCCCCACTTACTGCCGAATTCTGGAGGCATTGCGTGTTGAGTGGCAGAACTCAACGCCGCGCTTAGCCTCGACACCAGAGTGAAGAAATGGAAATATAAAATATTTCATCTCCTCGAGTGGGGATCGAACCCACAACCAGTCGGTTTACAGTCACACTTCGTGCCACTGCGCCACGACTGGCCTTATTTATTTTGCTCAAATGTCACTAATTTATGAATGCAGATGATTGAGGTTTATTTATCCATGTTCATCTTAAACATATAACTTTATTGTTCTACTAATATATTATCTTACATATATTAATACCATTATATACTTTTATAGTATGTTATTATAAAAGTGAATGTATGTTGGCTTGTTACGCGTTCAGTCCAAATCTACTCAAATGTCAACGTTTGTGAGGATAAATGGAACAAACAGTTCCACTTCACACACAGACTACTGAACGAATCTATATATTTTTTACAGTAATATAGCTTACATAGGATAAAATTTATGCAAGAACTTTCTATAATTTGGCTATAATATAACAATAAGTTTAAGCGGACGAAGCCGCGCTTAGGTCGCTAATCAAATATAAAGCAAAGTAAAGTAAATAAAATAAATCAACAACAAAAAAATCTAATCCATCACGTGTTTACAAGCCCAAAACGTATCAATAATTCAAAAGTGTTCGAGGCATGACTTATCCGCTATGCTTTGTAACGGCGGCTTGCAATTACAATGCAAAGTCAAGGAGTGCCAAAATCAAGTGGTATTCACTGAACTATGAAAAGGCTGGGAACCTAGTATTAAGAAATTGTGTATTGAGTGACGGAACTCAACGCCGCGCTTTGCCTCGACACCAGAGCGAAGAAATGGAAACATAAATCTAAGTAAATATTTCATCTCCTCGAGTGGGGATCGAACCCACAACCAGTCGGTTTTACAGTCACACCTCGTGCCGCTGCGCCACGTGATATAAGTGTTATAAAAATAATGATATTATTTGTTAATCCACTGTTCCGAGCAGGGGCTCAGCGCCGCCTGCGCCGCTCCTATTGAACTAGTCATTTCACACTCACAGAAAACACACATAATTATATTATTCGACATTTTAGTTTTTTGTTAACCACAAATTATGAACGATAGAAATTATCTCGAGGAGCCCATGATTGTAGGCTGGCAAATGACGTGGCAGAATATGAGGAACCGCTGTCTACTTTTATACCCACTTGTATTTTTTCTCTTTGACGTACGTTGGTAGGTACGTACTTAAATATTTTTTTTTGTGTATATCCGTCGATTTTTTTTTTTTTTTTTGGAATCTACTAAGGCTTAAGCAAACCCAAATTTTACAACAATACATTATATCTATCTTAATTTATTTAATTGCAGAACAATTACAATATAAATCTTGTAAAATATATATTATTTTTTTATCTAAATCGCATGTCACAAAATGATATTATGTCAAGTTTAATTCAAAATTCAATTTTTACTTATTATTGTACTAAGATTTCTCTAAAGATAAGTCCGTATCGCACGTCTCAATCTGTTGTAACGTTTGCATCGCTTCAGCTTATGAATATCATTTGCAAAATTAAGTGAGTTAACGCAACAAAAGTTATTCATATGGGATAAAAAGAATCTGATATAGATCGTGACTTAATAACTCAATTTTGAATGTTGCAAGAATAGACGACCAAAGGAATACGGCGGTGGATTTAAAGAAATCAACGGCAGGCAGGTGTCGAGCCCGTGTGGAGAATTAACAAAATAGCCTGTAAGATTCTAGTAATATGTATTGACTATATAATATATGTTAAAAAAATAATTGAGTTGAACGTTAATATATTAGAATATTCTTATAAAAAATATGTAAACTTAAGCACCTCGGACAAACAGACAGATTCACATCTGATCTAAAGGATATTCACATCCACGAAATAAAATTTAAAAAATCTACAAGAGTAAACATTTAGTTATAATTGTATTAATATGATTAATTTATATTGTTTAAGTAACAATAACTAGATTCTTGAATCAGTCTTAACATTTAAAATTAAAAGTGTATTCCAAAATCCAGAGAAAGAAAAATACTTTTTAGAAAATTTATAAAAAAAACCTTCAAGGCAAACGAGCGTTTGGGTCACCTGATGGTAAGTGATTATCGCCGCCCACGACCCCGTGCAACACCAGAGGAGCTACGGGTGCGTTGCCTTTAAGGTGGAGATAGACGCGCTTTTTGAAGGTACCCATGTCATATCGACCTGGAAACACTGCCGCGGGTAGGCCATTCCACAGTTCCGTGGTGCGTGGAAGGAAGTTCCTACGAAACCGCACAGTAGTGGATTGCCACGTATCCAGGTGGTGTGGAAGATATTTTAGCTTATGACGTACTGTGCGGTTAGAAAATTCGGCGGCAGGTAACAGGTCAAACAGTTCTTCAGAATACTCCCTTCGGTTCTTATCGAGCACAGGCGCAAGATTTTATTGGTAATACCATCTAAATCCTTTAATCACTAAACAACAACAACATACAACAACTTGCACCTTATTTATATTTATAAATGACATTCTCTCTTCACAAATGATAATTCGTAAAAATTTCCCTACAGAGATAATTTCCATAACTAAACGATTTCCAAGAATATTTTTGATTTGCAATTATTTCAATTCACAATTTATCTATATATTATAATACTATTCATAATTTTTAGTTTCAGCATAATCTAAAAAACTTCTGCCCTACAAATAATGTATATTTAAACCACTCTTAACGGGAGCCGTCACTTATTAGGAATGTATGTCAAGAATATAGTGAGTGCTGCCTCCGTGTTGAACGAACAATAGCTTTACTTCTATAAGAGATTTTTACTCTTATGTGACTTTTGAAATAAAAAAGTTGGGAAGGTTAACGTTACTCTTTCATAAAAAGTGCTTAGCCAGGTGCATAATACAAAAAATAATTGAAACTTCTGAATGTAATATTATTATGTAGTTAGTTATTTTCTTTTCTTTTTTTAGGTTCACGCTGAATCCCGCACGTAGCAGGGTAGGCCAACGGAACCTGAGAACCTAGTGTTAAGACGCTCGTTCCCATTAAGACACTTCCGTTCTCCACTTTACCCCGACCTCTTGAGGCATATTGAGTGGTAGAACTCAATGCCAATGTTATCAAAGCGAGGAACTGAAACTATGAAATATTTCATATCCTCGAGTAGGAATCGAACCCACATCCAGTCGCGTTTACAGTTTAATTGTCATAATACAAAAATAAATATTTTCCTATAATACAAATGTTTAACATAAATCACATATAGAAAATCAACAAGAATAAAGCACGGGCGGGACCCCTAAATGTTTTACTAATCTAAAATGTTCACAAAATAATTCCTTGGTCATTCTCCGCATTTCATTTCACAGAGATCAGGTGGCGAAGGGGGCATTGTAGCGGCTAATCCGCAAAATCTGCTTCGAGTGGCGCTTGACTGTACCGTAGGGGGAACGCAGGGTACCGTCCCCCGTGACTTATGATATACCTAAGTAAGATTACACACGTTTTGAACTCGCACCTGTCGTACCCTGCCGGGACGCAGCTTTTACTACTACCCGTCAACAGATAGCGGATCGTTACAATAAAAAAAATAAACTTCAAACGTTACATTTGCATGAAGATAAAAATACTTAACTATCTTTATATCCTGCATTTTATTTGTTATGTTTTGTATTCAATTAAAATTTATAGCGTAGAAGAATGATAGATAATATGTTGTTTATTTTTTGTATTTTACAGCTATTCACCCACTGTTACGAATGGGTCCTTATTGCGCGCCCGCCACCACCTAGCGCGAGAGCCCGCGGCCGTAATTCAATTACAAAAAACCCACAAACTATACGAAGTTAACAGTACAGTCACAATCACACTCTCCACGTAATGACGACGATGTTCCTCTGTAACGAGGCTCGGAAGCCGGCAATAAAGGCGACCGCCATCATTACCGCGCCAGCAAACACAAATTGACAAGCGATATTTCAAACTCGACTCGATGATTATCATATCGTGTGGGGAATACCATAAAATTAAATCGGTGGGGTTGAGTTCAGTGAATGGAACAATTGCTCGGGTGAAGTGCATGTGTGGTGTCGGTGGCGACAATGACTTCATTAGTAGGTAACAAGTGGCACGATGGTGTTCGAACACCGAAACACCAGTCGTTGGGTACTGGGTACTGGGTACTGGGTAGCGGGTACCGGGTGCCGGGTACTGCGGGCACTCTTCTGACGTTGCGTTGTGCTTTTTAAGCAGGCTATTGTGCTGTGTTATGTATTTTGTGGTTTTATTTTTCTAACAATTAGATGTTTGTTTGCCTATCACAAAGAAATATATGAATTTCTTGACTTATATTGTGATTATTTACTAGTTACTTTCATTATGAATATAATTTTAATTTAAACTTACAGAGAAATATATTTTTATAATTATAAAAATTCACAAATACGTTTTTTGAGTAAACGAGAATATCTAGAAAAATAATTATCATTTTTTTCAAACTTAACCTTTCCTTTAACTGATTAAAAAAACAATACAGAAAGGTAGAATACGATAATTTATAAATCTTCAAAAAAAACCAACATTCAAAAAAATATACAAACTAAAAGCACTTGTTACTTAATAAAATGGGGCTCAATTTAATGAGGATGTTTAAAATAGAAATATTTATCATATAAAATATAAATTCGAGGCGCACATTGTACGTATAGATGATTGGAGATAATGATGCAGTCAGGGGTTGGCATATGTCAGTGATGATCCCCATCCACCCCTTGCCAATTAGGGCTGGCGTGGGGGCGAGCTACCACCGTACAACCAATAATATTGGTGTTGACTCACTTATTTTGCTAATAAATTCAATTTACCTGTAATTTTATACTTCAATTAAGATTCCAATTATTTGCTTACATTTACAAATATTTCACGAAACATCAGTATATGGTAAATACGAAAAGAAAATTAACTCATATGGTTTTAAACCAAAGTATTTTGGTTAAAACATTAGGTATTGTATGCATAGACGTGTAATATATATTGTAATCAAAAATATTATTGTAAATTATTTCCTTTGTAATAACACAATAGACTAATTGCTGCTATAGTACAGTAGTAATGCTTGCCAAAAACTAAACGATTGCTCGTCCTTTAGAAACAATATAGTAAATAAAATCATTGTCATTTTTATTCGAACATAAGGATTTATTGTTTTCACACAAAGGTACAAAGAGAAAAATAAAACCAAACAATGTTCTTGAATTTTAACAATCCGTAAATACATCAACCCCAACTTTAATATTTTAACGTCAACTAACACTACTAAGGCGCTGTGGTGCAAGTTGTGTTATGCCAGCGATTTTTGGCAATGAAAACAAATACGAATTCTGCTCCCTAGATTTGGGAGTAGAATAGAAATTAAATAAATAATTATATGAATCCGTTAAAGTATTTTAATAAGAGATAAAAGAAATCAAAATCAGCTTCACGCTGTATCACACAGCAGGGTAGGCAGAGGAAATCTAGTTAAAAGACACTCCGTTCCCCACTTTCTACCGAGTTCTGGAGGCATTGCGTGTTGAGTGGCGGAACTCAACGCTGCGCCGCGTAAATATATACTTCATTTTTAATAATAAAAGATATATATATTGATATAAATTAATTATTTATTTTCAGAAATAATTACAGTTGTTTATATATAGATAGGTACTCGATATAAATCAACCTCCTATAACTTACACCAATATTTTTTAAGCAAATAAAGCAAAGAACATTTCAAAAAGCAAAATCGAAGGGGTGGAAACAATTAGTAGTATTTGAGCGGAGCAACTCGGCAAATGTTATAAAATATTAACAATTTTACGGTGCCACTGGTGTTGAGAGTTAGTGGGAATGGCCTGTATATTATATTTTGGCCCCTAAATTTACATAAAAATGTATTAATTAAATTAAATATTTGATATTATATGAATATTACATATTTTTTATGAAAGGATTTAAATCTTAAATTTTTATATCAATCATTGAGAAATGTACTTAATATTATAATAGTATTTTTCTTAAATAAATTTGTCCATATAATCTATGAAAACTAACTGTTAGAGGACTTGATTGATTTTCTATATTATCTTTATATTTAAACAAATGTAGGTACAGCTACGTAATGTAAATTTTGCAAATTTTTTACTGATATTGTCTCCTTTTGGGACAAATAAGGAGAAAAGATAGGATTTATTAACCGACTTCTGTAAGAAAAGGAGGGGAATTTTTCGAGAAGGAGGAGGATAATTCGACTGTATTTTTTTATGTTTGTTAACTCAGAACTTTTGACTGAGCGAACCGATTTTGATGATATTGTTTTAATTGAACTAATTGAACTTTTGTTTTTTTAATTGAACTTTTATTTTTTTAATTGAATGATTGATATTTTTTAAATTGGTCCCATTTCTATTAGACTTCAAAATTATAAAATCGTTTTTTTAATTATTTTTGTTTAACAAAATCAAAGTACGTATTACTTTATGTAAAAATATTTTTTACTTTTTAGTTTGTTATTATAAGTCGTATTTTTTGTTCAAATTCATTTTTTAAAACATTGTAATACATTTTTTATTTTATTATAACTAGCTTGTAAGCAGATGCCAAATGGATGAGATAAAGTTAACAATTTGAACAAATCAAACAATCAAACATTTGTCCTTATTAGAAAACGTATATTGCTTAGAAATCTTTATAAGATTTTTATGATTATTTACTTCAAAAGCATACATCATTTAATTAAAAAATATACATTTGTTTTAAGTAAAATAGTTTTTCTCATATTTAACCTATACCGCTTAAAACAACCTAAAAAGTAGTTTTTAAAATACAATCACTCAACTAAGACATTATAAAATCATTGATTGATATATTTTTCTCAGGAAAGATGATATTTTCTAAATATAATTTAGAGTAATGACATTGTTAAAAAATATTTTAATATTAAGTAGGTATACGTATATTGTTATCAAGCTTAACAACTAACCTCTACCTTGACCTCCTCTTCCGGCTTTCGATAACTAAATCAACTTATTAAATTATTAATTAACTAAAGTATTAATTAAAATAAATAATTAAACGTTAAAAAAAACATTTGTAAAAAAAAATTAATACTATTTAGAAAACGTATAAAAATTTAAACGTAGCGGAACTCGAACCCGCGCCTCCTGAACCTCCTTCTGTTCGAATCCCGCTACGTTCAAATATTTATACGTTTTCTAAATAATTATTTTTCTTTACTAAGTGTGGAATAACACTTTTAAAAAAAATTGTAAAAAAAAAGTTAATACTTCAGTTAAAATAATTATAAATGTCACTTTATTTTATTGTTTTCGATAAAAAAAAGAGAGATAGCGCGTTCGGCACCTGCCTATTGTTTCTATGAAAGGTGTTATCTCTTCCCAAGACACTTTTATCATATTCCATGAGAATGAGTTTCGAGGAGAACTGTCACCATCGCTTACAACACCAACTCGTATAACCCTTTTTTAGATTGTGATGGGCCGATAAATACGGCGCTTAGTAACAAAATGTCCACTTGATTATCTATCTTCGGTAAAGGTATACTGGTGTAAAAGATTACTATCTATGTTTTATACAAATATTCAATTTTATATTTAATATTTTAATTTCTACGTCGGTCCGGTGTCGAGGCAACACGCGGCGTTGAGGTCCGCTATTCAACACGCAATGCCTCTACAATTTGGCGGAAAATCGGAAACGGAGTGTCTTAACACTAGGTTCCCTCTGTCTACCCTGTTGTATGCAAAAATACAGAGTGACGCTAAAATATATATATATATATATTTGTTCTTAACGCAAAGTGGGGCGAGTATTATTTATGGTGCTCATATCGGTGTATCATTTTTGATCTAGACAACTGTTAGTGAGAGCACTCTCCGTACAAATAAGGTAAAATAAAGTTTGCACATTAATTACGAGGTACGAAGTGAAGTGGGCACATAGATGGAATTAGGTAATGTAAACGCGTGGGTCCCGGCGGGTACCGGAGGGTCCCGGCGGGCCGTGCGGTCGCGTCGCCCGCGCTAACGAGGCCGGCGCACGCGCCGCGTCACGCGCCTCTCTTCATTACCAACCTCTTTGCCGACTTTATTATTTTTCGCCACGTGGCCATTATAGCGGTTTTTATTATTTTATTTTTTTTGTTAAACTCCTTTCGGGTCGTTCGTGTAATCGGATCCCGCTGCTAATAGAGCTTAGCAGAGGCCCTAATAAAATAGACGCGATCGGGAGTGATATGTGATTCGATCAACATAAACAAGCTATTACTGTGTATGAGAGGTTAATGGTGGTATTGCTCGACTGATAATCTGTTAGTACCCACTTCGTGATGATTACTACAACGCTTCGGCTTGTGACTGGCTGGTGGCTGTTTTGTGGAGCAAATAGAAGCATTTACTGAAATTAATTCTAGCTAATCTGTATTCATACCTAATGGGAATAACGGATTGGCTCTAAGTCGGTGTGAATTAGAAAAAAAATTACTAAATCAGCTTCACGCTGCAGGGTACGCTGAGGGAACCTTGTGTTAAGACACTGTTTCCGATTTTCTTTCTTTTCTTACGTTTACTTCGACACCAGAGCGAAGAAATGAAGACATAAAATTAAATAATTATTACATATCATATTGCTATTATAATAGAATTACATTACAATTTATTTTTAAGTAAATGAAGATAATTCACATTTAATTCATTTAAATAACAAGACCCCACAGGTGATGTTTATTAAATAAATGTCAATACATAATAAAGTTGTTTTATATTATTTTTTATAAAAATACCCTCCTTACAATCAAACGGTCAAAATCACTGATATGCGCAACCTCACAGACAGATAAAATCTTCTCCAAGGCGATTGCGAAACCAGATACACTTATGTTTCTACAAAGCGTTTGTATTTTATATTAATATGGGTAATTTATGTTATTTTAAACGACAAGATATCGTGTCATATAGATAAAATAAAAGTTAGTTATTTTTAGTTATATTTATATAGTTATATGTTTCGTTTAATGAATTAAGTACTAAGTAATTGTCAGCTTCACGCTGTATCCCGCACACAGCAGGATAGGCAGAGGGAACATAGTGGTAAGACACTTTCTGCAGAATTCTGACGGCATTGCGTGTTGAATGGCAGAACTTAACGCTGCGCTTTGCCTCGACACCAGAGCGAAGAAATGGAAATAAAAATTTAAATAAATATTTTACTTCATCGAGTGGGGATCGAACCCACAACCAGTCGGTTTTACAGTCACACTTTGTGCCAAAACGTTTCTTTACCTATATGTTTTTACACACATATCGTAGAAAAAGACATATAATAAAAACAAAACATATAGTAAAATCCAGTTAAGTTAACTTCAACGTACAAAATGAAGTAAACATAAATCAGGGAGCCTGCACAGCGTACACTGGCGACTGGCGACTGGCATGGGAACCTGAACAAACTTATTTGCTAGTGGGAGTGAGGAGGGCAACGTTTCGAGATGGATGCCAGCCGAGACACAGTGGGGTGTCCTTCAGCGGACGAGATCCTCCGTCCCTCCGGAAGGCACGCGCTCATTAAAAAGGCCTGTCGGCTTTCCAGTATTCACTATTACAGTAGAACGTGCGCTGGAGCATTTTATACGGTCGAAATCGAGTATTATTTGTAAGGGAGCGTGTCTAGCGCGTGGCCTTTTTTTTTTCAATACACCCATATTTGTTTTTACACGATTTAACAAGTTTGTTTTTTCGA